>AYJT01018741.1:0-11929 GCA_001278415.1 Ocimum tenuiflorum | reverse complement strand
GACCCTCTTTTCTACACCACTTTTGAGCTTTTCCCTGCGATGACTGTAGGAAAAGTACCATCCTCACCGTATCCATTGGCACGTTCTTGGGTTTCCATATTTCGATGATTTCCAAGAACTCCTGGATGTGGTCCATCGGGCTTTCTGAATGGGTCCCCCTGAATTCCATCTTCTGGAGTTGCGGAGTGATTGTGTGAGGGACCTCGAACTGTGGTGCGGTGATGGAGGGTCGAATTCCATGGATGAGTGTCTTAGATAGGTAAAAGTGGACTCTATCAGTTCCTCGTCAGACGAAACATCCTCGAAAGAGTCATCGGAGTCACTCTCAGAGAAGTCGCTAAGCGGCGGAGGTGGCGGAAGGGGATATGGCTGAGATGACTATTTTCTGGGTGTATGGCCAGACGATGCTGAATCAGCTTCCCTGCTCGGGGTTCTGTTCGGTGGTGGGCGGTTGTCAAGAAACTGAATTCCTGGTTGAACTGTAGCTGGTGTCCTCAGATCTGCAAACTCAGTGTACCCCCTACTATATCCTGTTTCAACTTGCTGTCCACCTCATCTAGCCAGAGTCCTCACTGCCTGTTCTGCCCGACTTGCCCGTTCTTCTGCGCTAGCAAACTGTTGAGCCATTGCTTGAAATTCCCGCGCATACTGCTCCAATAGTTCCTGTTCTTGAGTCTGCGCAGCCATGTACGATTCCTCTCTGGGTCTGAGCTGATCAGATGTATTGGCGGTGTTATCGTGGGTCGGTCTGTTAAGCTATTCCAGAGTGCATTCTATAGAGCGGTCGATTGCTGGATCTCCGAGCTCGGTGTCCTTTGGAGACAATGAGGTTGGGATGTTATCCGTCCCAGCTTCGGTTCTCATTAAGACCATGGTATCGAAAAACTAATAACAAAAAATTAAGTACTTGAAATTAACATATATAAACATATAGCTCTTGATGTCAGAAATACTGCAATTAATCAAAGTGTAGTAATCCCCGGCAATGGCGCCAAAAATTTGATAGCAGTTAATTATACGATCAAATTTTAATTATGGAACCCGTTGTTTACTTATGAAGTTCAATTAACTTACAGTAGAACCTAGACACCTAACTACTGACTTAGACAAGACAACGAATTTTGAGTTGGTTTTACTAAACTAAGTTAAACTAAAGTATGACTCAAACACTAAGTGAAATAAAAGCTGTAGAAAAGTCAATAACATAGATATCAAACTCTAGACATTCTAGTCCTACTATGTTCATTCAAGTTGAGACAAAGTTCGTTTAACCTTATTTAATCTATCGCATGTAAAACATCAGATAAATTGTTCTAAGTCGTCCTGACTAGGGTACAACAGAACTTGGAAATAAGATTGCAATTAAATTCTGACTAGGGTTCTAATCAATCCTCCTCTCGATTATCTTTACGGATCTTTGTTGCTATGAAACTAACTCCTGACAAGGGTAGTTAATTACCGTATTCTTAATTCTCGCTCCCCTATTCTTCAATTTATTCTGACTAGGTTATAATCGATGAACAAATATTGCAAATTGTTGATCAGGCCATCCACAAATAAGATCAAGCTCGACGGAATTAAGAAACAACACAAAAAGATGGAAAAATCGAATCTTTGTTAAAAACTCAAACTTTCATAATAGTTTCAAACCCTAGAATCTGAAAAACTAACTAGCCAGAAAACATGATTGATTTCAACAACATTAGATCATGAAAATCAAAGCAACACATAGAAAAAAGGTAGAGAAAATGTTAAATCTATGACTCAAGATCTTCGATCTTCCACCGTGAGCTCTCAAATGTGTTTTCCAACTTTTACTCCTTTGAAAATAGTGCATAAACTTCAAATAGGTCATCCATATGATGTATTTATAGGGTAATATGAGATAAGGATCAAACAGGGGCAATTCTGTAATTTCTGGAAAACTTTAATCAACTCATGAGGGCCGGTCGAGTCGATTGAGATTTCGATCTAATCGATCCACATTATGATTAGGTCGATCCTATTCCAGATCGAGTCGATTGTGTCAACACTTAGCCAATTTCCAAAAACTTCACAACCTTTCTGGAATGGTCGATCCACTTGATTGACACTTTGATCGACACCTCGATCGAGTTGATCCACTTTTTCATCTAGTCGATCGAGTGTCCCTCCAAAATCTGAAATTCTATGAAATGGTCGATCCACTTGATCGACACTTCGATCGGGTCGATCATCATGATCGAGTCGATCCCCGGCCTGATCGAGTCGATCTTTCTTTCGATCGAGTCGATCCTCTTCTCGATCAACTCGATCCTGTGCAAATTATCACACTTCGCCACTTTTTCACCTATTTTCACCTAAAAACTCACAGAACACGATTAAACATACCAAAAACATAAAATACACAGGACATGACTAAAAACATTGATAAGTGGATATTTTCTTCCTTAAACCTAACAAACCACGACTCAAAATACACAATTAAACACTCAAAATACACACTTATCATATAATTTGTCTCCGTGCTCGAAACCTGGTGGCTGCTCTACATAGACTTTGTCTGACTGCTCCCCATTCAGAAACACACTCTTGACGTCCATTTTATAGACGATAAAGTTGTGATGAGCTGCAAAGGCTCAGAACAGCCTGATGGCTTCAATCCTAGCGACTAGTGCGGAGGTCTCGTCAAAGTCGATACCCTCACACTGAGCATTTCCTTTGCCCACGAGATGAGCTTTATTTCGAGTGACATTTCCATTTTTATCTCTTTTGTTCTTGAATACCCACTTGGTGCCGATGTCCTTCTGATGGCTCGGTAGGTCCACCAAGTACCATACATTATTTTTTATGAATGCGGTAAGCTTCTCTTGCATAGCTGAGATCCAGTCAGAAGAGGCTAGAGCTTCCTCCAGCTTGGAAGGCTCTATCTGGGATATGAAGCAACTGAAGAAAGCTTCCCACGATCTTGTATGATCCGGATCAGATATGTCGTCAAAAATATCCTCCCCGAGTGATCTCTCAGCCAACGAGGGGGTTTGATCACCTCAACTAGAACGAGCTGGGCATTGAAAAGATGTAACTAAGCAGCTGGGATGGGAGAATCAACTGCAACTGGTACTTCCACCAATTGGTCAGATGAAAACTCCTCCATCACAGTTCTTTCTTCTAAAATTGGGGTTCCAATGGTTTGCTCCGTCAGAGTTCTCTCGTCTTGAACTGGGGTTCCAGTAGCTAACTCCATCTCAGTTCCTACCTGAGGAACTGGGGTTCTAGTGGCTGGATCCATATCAGCTGATGTCTCGGCTACATCATCAGCAGCTGGGGTTGGTGTGAGATCTGCACTTGAGTCCTTTTCTTCAAGCTAGGTTCCATCAGCTGCTTCACCAGCTGAGCTTGAAGTAATTGAGGTATTTTGTAAGGTCTCAGCTAGAAGCCTTGCATCACAGACCTCCTTAGCCGTTTGGACTCTGGCTGAGTCATATTTATGCTTGGCTAGTTTAGCTAGTCGCATCCTACAAGTGTTGCCCAGCTGAACTCCAGCTTTATCGGCCTCTGGGCAGTTCGAGTTCAGCTCTGCAGTATTTGTGCGCACTAAAGCAAACTCATAAAAAATAACATTGCATGTTATTTCCACAAGAAGAGTTATTTTATTGAATACCCTAAATGCCTTGTTAGAGGGGTATCCATATCCCAGGAATACTACCTCATCAGCTTTAGGTGAAAAGATATTCAGTTTTGACTTCCCATTGTTATGGATATAACATGGACAATGAAAAGCACGTAGATGAGTTAAGGAAGCCTTACGACCCTTATACACTTCATAGGGTGTCTTGTTGAGTCGTAGGTTAATGGAGCTGCAACTCTGAGTGTAGCAAGCGGTGCTGATGGCTTCAGCCCAGTAGCTTTGTCCAAAGTTTGCCTCAGATAGCATGTGTCTCACAGCTTCCTTCAACGTCTTGTTCTTTCTTTCTAGAAGCCCATTCTACTGTGGCGGCCTTGGAGCTGAATGCTCGTTTGATCCCATGATCCGCGGATATGTCCATGACTGGTCCATTGTAGAACTCTGTCCCATTATCCCATTTGATTCTGAGTACACGACAGTTCTTCTCATTCTAAATCTTCAGAATCAGCTCTGGTAGCAGCATCTTGACTTCAGCTTTGCTCTGCAAGAACTCCACCCATGTATATTCACAGAAATCATCAATCACCACCATAGTGTAATTCTTTCCGTCGACAGACTGGGGGGTAACTGGACCAAACAAGTACAGGTGGAGCAGCTCCAGAACTCGGGACGTGCTAGGTTCCACTGCTTTTCCCTAGAAGGATGCTTTGGTCTGCTACCTTAGTTGGCAGGTTCCGTAAACTCCTTCCTTCTTCGTAACCTTAGCTGGTAGAACTTCCACCAATTTGTGCTTTACCAGATGGTTGATTGTCTTGAAAATTAGGTGATTGAGCATTTTATGCCACAACCAGCTGGTCTTTGATGAACTCTTTCATACTAGGCACGAGCTGGAATTTCCGGTGTTTCAGTCCACAATGTATAGGCCTCATTTTCTAATTCCTTGGATGACTACTTCTTTGGAGATGCGATCTTTGATGAGGCACTCACTCTTGGCAAACACCGTCTTGTATCCATTCTCTCTAAGCTAGCTGATGCTCAGTAGATTGTGCTTCATATTCTCTACTAGTGAAACACCATTGAGGGTAACTCCATTGATCTGAACTTTGCCCACTACAACGATTTTCTCTTTGGAGTTGTCCCCGGAATATGACTGAGGGTCAGTTGTATGGCTTGATGTATGACTTTATCTCTTTGATCCTAGTTATATGCCTTGAGCAACCGCTGTCCAGAATCCGCTAAAGATCTTCCTTTCGACGTAGCTGGCTGCTATCTTCTGTGACCTGCAGCCATAGAGAAGGATGGTACCTGTTTTTATTTCGGGTCCAGAGGGGTCAGCACGTTGATGAACCCTTCGGGATCCATATTTGTTTGATTTTAATTTTGACCTTTTCTTGGGCAGCTTGTTTTACTGCCTTCTTTTTCATCCTTAGTTCAGAGAACATGCGATCGTGATGTTTCGTGCTAACACGTGCATGTGTGTGGAAGTTATATCTTCCAGCTGTGTTCCCAGTTGGAACTGACTTTCTGACATAACCTCAAGGATCTGACCCTCAGAAAACCTTCTTGGACTTTTTAGATTGATATCCAAGCCCTTGTCGGTTGGGTCTCTCAATCAGCCTGGTATACTCACCATAGCTGAGTCTCTCCCTTGGAGGGATTCAGCTGAATGAGGGTCTCTAGTCTGATTTACCAGAGCTGGAGTGTCTCCAGCTTGCTTTCACACAGTTGGGGTAAGGGGTAGTTGGTGCTCTAGGTAGCTGGGTTTTCCTTAGCTGAACAACTTTCAGAAAGGCAGCTGGCTTTCCAGTCAGCTGAACCTTCTTTGGCTGCACAGCTGAGGCAGCTGTAGCTGACCTAGATGACTGGTCAGTTAGGGTTTTTGCAGGAAGAAATATAATTTTTTCCTTCCCTTTGTTCATGTATAAAATGAGTTGTCATTCAAAGCTGATTGATTATGACCTAATCCGCCTTTTTCTGTGCATGTTTTTTGTAAGCTAATCAAACGTTCTAAATCTCTCGAGCTTTTGTTAAAAGATGCAAGTATTTTTTCTTACTCAAGGTTTTTTGTTTCAAACCTGCTAATTTAGGCTAGAGAACTAAATTATTGGCTTTAAGTTTTTCAATGACGGCTTTGAATGATTGAGCTCTTTCTAGCTTAGCTGCATTCTCATGCGAAATCTTGCTTTGAAGGGTGCACATGTAATTAAAATCCTTGGTAAGGGATTCTAAGGATGGATTCTCAGAGTCAGAATGACATGACTCTGAATCTTCTTTTTCGTGCTCATGCACATGCGAGCATTGTAAGCGATCAGTTACCTCATCCTCCGCTGAGGTAAGTGCAGTTTCACATCCTTCTTGAATATCAGCCATGAAGGCAACGAGCTGCTCTTCATCATCAGAGTTGCTGGTTGATTCTGACCCAAGGACCTCATCATCATATGTGATGTTGGGCATCTAGGTCTTTGTCAGCATGGCTTTGGCATATGCATTTGATACTCTCCGCTGAAAGCTCTTTTTCAGCTTGGCTCTCTCCTCTTCAATGACCTGTGGACAGTCAAATTTCAGATGGTTAGGAGAGTTACACTGAAAACATGTATGTGGTTGTCGCCTATTGAATTGCAATTTGTCGGACTTAGTTTCCTCCTCAGCCTGAGCCTTAAGCTTGGCTTTCTCAAGCCTTCTCCTGAGCACCCTCATTTGCTCTACCAGCTCTTGGACAGTGTTGGTTAGGTTTTTCTCTGTCGAGGTGGATGACTTCTCGACCGGTACAGTTGAGGGAGCTGTGTACTATGGCTTTTGCTGCTTTCTCAGAGAGAACTTCTTCTTAATGAAGAGAGTAGCATCCTCCAGCTTTGATGGCTGCTGGGTAGCTATTTTAGCCTCATGCTCGTTCATCCAAGCAAGTTCGAGCTTGTGTGTTCGCAGCGAGGTGAACACATCTTTGGCAGGCATCTTTGACAGGTCTCGCACCTTGAAGGCTGTCACTTTATCGAACCAATCCTCTCTTGGCATGCAGGCCAAGATCTTTGCATTCATCTCAACAACTAGCTAGGCTCTTCCCAAGGCTGAGAGCTCGCTGACTATACAGTTGAACCAGGCCACCATCTACATGATAGATTCACCAGTTAGCATCGTAAAGGATACGTATTTTTCTACGCAAACCTTTAACTTATTGCGCATGATCTGCTCGGATTCTTTGCATAGATTCTCAAGGAAATCCCAGATTTCGTTCGCCGATTTCGCATTTCTCCACATTTTTCATCTGCTCTTCACCGAGAGTGGAGAAAAGAATATCTTGGGCCAGATATTCTAGTTGGTGCCATCTTTTATTATCCGAGGTCTACTCTGCATGTGGCTTCTCGATGAGTCAGATGTTGTACCGTTGGTGTTTACCTTCTGAATTCTCAGAGGTCCTTCCTCGATGACCAACCACATGTCCCCATACTGGCTCAGGAGATGAGCTTCGACTTTTCTTCTCCAGCTGATATAGTTCTCCACAGAAAACTTGGGTAGCCTGGTCAAAGCCATCTATAATTGACAAACAAAAAATCTGTTCGCAACAAGAAGAACTCAAGAAAATAAAGATCTAGTCCTGAGTGACACAAAACAGTTAGTCTTTTGGACCAACTGCTTTGATACCACTTCTTGATCCCAAATCAGAGATATGAGATGTGCGGAAGCGTTAGTTTCTTAATAAAACAGTTGCGAGAATTGAGCTTGATTTTATCTTAGTTGACTTAGGATTAAGTCAGCTGGGTTTCTTAAAGATATCTATCGTATAGTCAGTTAGCAGGAATATAGTAAAGCTGTAAATGAACAGATAATTTATAGAGGTTCGGATTCAAATAATCCTACACCCTCTCTTCTTTCGGATGAAGGGAATTCAATAATCATTGTTATACAAGGTTTTATGAGCACAGTTTATAACTAAGATCCTTTGAAACAGAGAACTTTAATGCTATCAGTCGCAGGCATGACTGATCTTGAGGCTTTATCGGAGTCCACCTCCTAAGATTCACAGATCGGCGGTTGAGGGTTTCGGTTATTTTCAGAACGTGAATGATTTGAAAAGATGTTCTCAGACTGTAAAAATAATTTGAGGACTTTCAGTAGGTCTCGAGTTAGAATTTGAAAGTTTTTCGAAGAGATTGAGCGTGAGAGAGCAAGACAACAACTTAGCAATTTTCAGCAAGCATTTCTTCAATCTTCATCTCTTCTATTTATAGGAGAGGATTTTGAATTGTGTCCGTTTTGAGACAACGGACAAATCCTTCATTTTTGGCTTCTGTAAATAGAGCCGATACTGTACTTGTAAGCAAGTTTTATCATTCTCTTTTTCTACTGAAAAGCCTGATAAAGTTATTATCTGCTGGATAATAACTGAGGACTGACCACCTTTAAGGTACAGTTGTAGGTCAGCTCTATTGAACGTCTTATCACTTTTGAAATTCTTCTGCTTCAGTTATACCTAAGTTTAAGGTTGACTAGAAAACTGACTTCAACCTTTATCGAAGTGACAGACAACTGAATTGGGTCTCAGATTTGGAATCTTCTAATTCTCTTTTTCAGCTGTCATCTGAGCTTGACATAATTGTCTGGGTAGCTGTTAATCATTATTTCACAGTGAGTTTCTCGCAGCTGTTGGAACAACTGTGCCTTCTCATGATCACAGCTGACCAGGCTAGCTGTGTTATCCTTCAACTGTCGGACACAGCTGAGGATAGGACAAAGAACTTGATCTTCTGCTGCTATCAAGACTTGAATGCATCCAGCTTTTGTCCTGATGAACTTAAACTATTACATAAAATTCTATACAATTACATTCTAAGATCAGTCCTATTCTAGTCAATTGCACTAGTGGTGTTTGACATTCATCAAAATACATAGATATACCTAACAAAAAGGTTACAATATTAATTATTTCAACGTTATTTGAAATACACACTTATGTGTTTCCTCGCTTTTATTTTCAAATATGTCGATGTCTGCTATGATTAATTTGCTTGCACAAAATCTACTCACTGGTTCAAATTTCCTTGAATACAAACGCAACCTGGATTTTATCCTAGTTGCTAAGGAGTACATGTTCATTTTCGAAGTTGTGCGCCCTGCAGTACCAACTGCACAAGATCCTCAAGTGCAACATGAATTGTATGCGAAATGGATAAAGTAAAATAATATGGCCAAGTGTTGTATGATGTTGACATTGTCCAAGGCTTGGCATATGCAATTCTAGCACATTGAGGATACCGTGGAGATTATGACTAATCTCATCGCTCATTTTGGCATTACGGATAGGGCCCGCCGTTTTAATCTTATGAGGGAGATCATAAGTAAGAAAATGGTCGAAGGGAGGTTGGTGCGAGAGCATGTGACTATGATGATCCATTTGATGGATCAACTCACGTTGCTAGGAGAAGGTATCGATGCAGAAGCAAATGTCGATATCATACTCATCTCGCTCCTGAAGTGTTTAGAAGGCTTCAGACTCAACGCAATTATGTCGAAGAGGGACTTCACTCTTAGTGAACTCCTCAATGAAGTAGTTATTACTGCAGAAGTCATGGTTCATATTGCACAACCCTTGGTTTCTACTAAGAACGATTCTTCTAAGGGCAAGAAGATGAAGGCAAACAGTGGGAGCAACAATGTGGTCCCTTCTGGTGGGTTTTAAAAACCCAAAGAGAAGGGAAAGTGCTTCAGATGCAACAAAGGAGAGCATTGGAAGAGTAACTGTCTGATGCTCAAGGCAAAAGACTAAGGTAAGCCATTTGCATTTGTAATTGAACGTGTTCAGTTTTCTGTTCTAATCATATGCGGGTAATGGATACAGGGGCAACTGATAATGTTTGTTATACGATGCAGGGATTCAAGTCGACAATGCAGCTGAATGATGGCGAGGTTCGAGTCTCCATGGGCGATGCGAGTTGGGCGGCGGCCAAGGCCATTGGAGGCATTTCTTTATGCATTTCTGATTCTGTTTTAGTATTAAAAGATGTTATATACGTTTCGAGTTTTTGGCCAAACCTTATTTCTGTTTATAAGTGGATTGATAATGGATATTATGTCACTTTTTATAGTGGTTTATCTATCATGAGAAATGATAATGTTATCTTTCGTATTGTTTTGAATGTTTCCCTTTATACTATTGATACGCGTTTTGTTTAACAGAAAACGGGTCGCAATAATAAAATATCAAACTCAGGAACAAGGTGTAAAGAAACGTCATCAAGCACTAATCCATTATCGATATCCCTATTGTCTAGCCAAATTAATAGAGAGAGAAGGTTCTAATCTACTGAAATTTAAATTCACAAAAAGCAAGATGAGAATTCTTGGATCATGTTACAAACGCAAGTAAGAATTTACAAATGTGAATCACCAATAAACTTCGAGTGAATTGATTTGCAACATTATCACACACAACATTTTAAGCCACAATGTGATGTAGATTTTTGAAAACTATTTTTGCATCTTTTGAATGTAAGTAGTAATCAAAAACTCCCAAAAGTTCAAAATCAAAACCAATTAAATGTTTCAAACCTAATCTACTCTAATTAATCCTTTCGAAATCCAAGGCCATTAATTTTCCAAGCTTTGGAGTTGAAGAATATTAATTCAAAACTCATTGACAACAACTTTTGATTGATTCAATGGAAGAAAAATGAAAATTGAAATATTCAAAGAATTATTGAAAATCGATTCATTCATTCAAACCATTGTTACGAACATAAATCCTAGATCCCACTGGTAAATTTAATAACACATGAAAGAAAATAAATCAAAAGCAACGAAAGAAAGCATACATGTATTAACTAAGAAAGCAGAATAAATGTACTTACACGCATATAAACGAAAAGCGATAAAATCCGAACTAATCGGTTGTCACGATCCGAGAAGAGCAATGAATCTAACTAGAAAGCATGTAAAAATTGTATTCTAATCTCATTCTAAGAGAAAGCTATAAAAGGAGAAAAAGCGCTCCAAAATCAGCCAACAAAACCCCTATTTATAGGTTTGGGGTGAAACTAGGTCAAAATCCCGCGACTTGGGCGAGAGGCCCAAGTTTTTACTGAATTGTCCACCGACAGCTTCGAGCCGTTGACCGACAACTCAGCTCGATGCTCACAATCAATGGGAACATTTCCATCGACCCGAGAGCTTCCAAGACATGGCTTAGTCAACGGCATCACTACTGACTGTTCGAAACCGGTGACCCGAAACTCTTCCAAAACTTCATCACTTCACCTGGAAACTAAAAAACAAAGAGAAACAAGACCAAAACACAAAAAAAACACAAAATAATGATAATCGGTCAAAAATAACACAAACAAAGCCTAAAACGACGATAAAATGAAACCAAAACACATGCAAAAAGACCGATTATCAACTATTACCTGTATACATGATGTCTCGATAAATGTTGCCTGTAAAACATCTAAAAAGAGAAAATTATCTTCTCAAGAGAATCAAACACAACTATGACACCTAAGGCTAGGTCACATTAATTTGAATAAGATCCAAAGACTAGTAAGTGGCGGCGTCTTGGAGCAATTCAAGCCTGCTGCTACGCGGGGTCTGTGAATCCTGTTTGGAGGGAAAAATAATGAACATGCCTTTTGAGGCAAAAGGTCATAGGGCCAATTATGTGTAAGAATTGATCCATTCTGAGTTGTGTGGATCGATATCTACTCAAGCACGTGGAGGTTACGGATACTTCGTCACTTTCATTGACGATTACTCGAAATTTGGGTACGTTTTCCTGCTTCACAAAAAGTACGAATGCTTTAAAAAATTCAAAGAATTCAAAGTGGGAGTGGAAGTAAGCTAGGAAAATGTATCAATCAATACGATCTGATCGTGGTGGCGAATACCTCGGAGGGGGGTTTAGGCAATACTTATCAGAAGTTGGGATACATCCCAATTAACTACACTCAGTACTCCACAACAGAATGGTGTAGCTAAGAGGAGGAATAGTATTCTCTTAGAGATGGTGCGCTCAATGATGAGTTATGCAATATTGCCCATTTCGTTTTAGGGATATGCCTTGGAAACAACAGTTTACTTGCTGAACCTTGTGCCCTCCAAGTCAGTTCTAAAAACTCCTGTTGAATTGTGGCTAGGGCGAAAGTCCAGCCTGGGCCACATAAGGATTTGGGGTTGTCTAGAACACGTGCTAAATACTATGTTGCAGAATGTGCTAGGCGCTAGTCGGGTGCTCGGCGGAGGGGGGAAGGTCTAGCGCCTAGGCGGCAAACTATTTTTTTTAATAATTTTTATATTTCTAGTACTCAAGTATCCTAAATAAATATTTGAAAATATAAC
>AYJT01018720.1:0-11360 GCA_001278415.1 Ocimum tenuiflorum | reverse complement strand
CATACAGTTCATCCTTATTATCATACCTGAACTTAATCTACCTGTAGGGTTTAGTATGATAAACCTTATGAACACCTCAAGGGAGTGTCATCATCCTCAATCGGATGTGATCGCTTAATACGAACTTACAACTTATCATTTATGACTTGCTGCCACCCAGATACAGAGATTATTAAGCTGACGGAAAGCTCTCACCCATAGTAAGTCAAAGTGACACACAAGGCATATATATAACTTAAGATCTATTAAGCTAGGTTCAATTAAATCACCGAGATCTTGATTCTCTACTCGGGTCAGATAAAAGAATACATCTCAATGCGATCCAATCAACACGTCGCATGTGTCAGTATATCAAACAGCCTAGATAAGCGCTGCCATCAACTAGAATATATGGCACAAGATATCTTTTTTTCAACCCTCGATGAGGATCAAATGAAGGATATCGCTCATTGCGACTCAGCCAAGGAAATATGGGATTTTCTTGAGGATCTTTGTGAAGAATCCGAGCAGATCACTCAGAACAAACTCCAGGTTTGCATAAAAAAGTACGAGTCTTTTGCTATGCTGACTAGTGAAACTATCGTGCAGATAGAGGCGCGCTTCAACTCCATCGTCAGCGAGCTCACAGCCTTGGGAAGAACCTACCCAGTTGTGGAGCTCAACGCAAAGATCCTGGCTAGGATGCCAAGAGACGATTGGTTCGTCAAAGTGACAGCTCTCAAGGAGAGAGATTTGTCTAAGATGCCGACCAAAGATGTGTTCGCCTCCTTGTGAGCATATGAGCTCGATCTAGCTTGTTTGAACTAGCATGAAGTAAAGAAGTCAACCCAGCAACCGATGCTGGAGGATGCGACCTTGTTTGTCGCCAAGAAGAAGTTTTCTCCATGCAAGCCATTTCGCCAATACTTTCCATCCTCAACCCCCACTTACCAACCCTCAATGTCAGCTGAGAGGTCTCTAGCCGCCTCTATCGAAGATCTTAAGGAGCAGATGTGGATCCTCAAAAGAAAACTGGAGAAAGCTAAGAGCAGAGTTCAGACAGATGCTCAAGAAGAGAAGAAGTTCGAAAAGCCTCAGTTCTCAAGGAGGCAGCAACATCGTGTTTCCAATGCAATTTGCCTAACCAACTTAAATTTGATTGTCCACAGTTACGAAGAGAGGAAAAAGCGAAGCTGAAGAAGGGCTTCCACAAGAGGGTGTCCAAGCCATATGCTCAAGCCATGCTTACAAGAACTGAGATGCTAGACATTGCCTATGATGAAGAGGTGGATTCAAGTAAGCAACCAACTCTGATGACGACGAGCCTCTTGTTGCTTTTATGGTTGACATCCGGTTAGAAAAATTGTTCACCTGAGTTAGAAAAATTATTCACCTGAGTTGAAATCCTTAAGAGCTTAAAACCTCGAGCAAAGAAAAATGCTTTCATCATTTGATAAAAGCTCGAGAGACTTACATCTCCTTAGCATCCAAAAATCATGCACAAAAAGAAAATGCATTAAGTCATGATCCATTCACCATGAATGACAAAAATGTCTCTTGCATTAACAAAGCTAAGGAGAAAATTGTATTTCAGCCAGCTGAAAAACAAACTGGCCAGCCTTCTAGACCAACTGCAGTTTCCGAAACTGCTCAGCTGAAGAAGGTCCAGCTAACTGGAAAATCAGCTACACTTTTGAAAGCTGGATAGCTGAGAAAACCCCAGCCACCCAAGGCACCAGCTCCTCATCACCCCAGTTCAGGGAAACCTAACTGGAGATCTCCCAGCTATGCAAATAATAGCTGGACGCATCCCAGTCAGGGAGATCTGACTCGAGGCCCTCTACTAGTCAACAAGTACTCAGAAATTAAGAGTCAAGTTGGCTAAATAGAAAGGCTCACCGCCCTAAACTTGGACTCTATCCAAAGAAGTCCAAGGCAGTTGCCAACACAAATTTGGGACCATCTTCCCCAGGTTTTGCTTGGAACTCAGTATCAAAGCAAAACTTACACACAAATGCACATTTCAACAAAAAACATCATAATATGACGCATTTTATAAGAAGGCAACAAAAGAAGGCAGTGAAACAAGCTGCCTAAAAAGGTCCAAGGTCTCAAAATTAAACAAGTATGGATTCTGAAAGGGTTCATACATGTACTGATTCCTCAGGACCTAAAGTAAGATGGGTACCTAAATCGTTTTCTCTGTGATTGTAGGTCACTAAAGAAAGCTGTTAGCCACCAAGGTTGAATGAAGTATGGATATTGGACAACGGCTGTTCAGGGAACATAACTAGGAACATGGACAACATGACAAATGTTATTTCAGTCAGTGGGCTGTCAGTGGCATTCGGCGACAACTCCAGAGGAAGAATAGTTGCTTCAGGCACAATCAGAGTCAATGGAGTTACCCTCATGGTGTTTTGTGGTCTCAAATCTCAAGCACAACCTAGTGAGCATCAGCCAACTTGGAAGTAGTCTTTAGAGGAATCAGGCAAGGAGGACTGTACATTGTTCATTGGAACAGTGGCAGTTCCAACCCTTGTTTAGTTTCTCGAAGTTCTACGAAGACCAGCAGGCTCTGGCATAAAAGACTTAACCACCTAAACTTCAAGACGATCAATTATCTGGTCAAGCACAACTTGGTGGAAGGATTGCCAAGTGAGATTATGAAAAAGGAAGGAGTTTCCGGAGCCTGTCAACTTGGAAAGCAAACAAAGGCATCCTTCAAAGGAAAAGTAGTAGAGCCTAACATGTCCCGAGTTCTGGAATTTCTTCACATGGATTTGTTCGAGCCAGTTATACCCCAGTCAGTTGGAGGAAAGAGCTACACCATGGTCGTGATTGATGACTTCTCCAGTTTTACTAGCTAAGTCCCAGTTCTCAGCTGATTTACTAAGAACTGATCGAGGATACTGTTAGCTATCGGGTTGATCACTCTGAGTGGGACGCAGGATACCTGGTCAGCTATCGGGTTGATCACTCTGAGGGAGTTAATAGCTGAGTCCAAGCTCTCAACTGTAGGGTATTGATGTTTGGCTAAGTTCTTGTTCAGCTATCATTTTCACAACTGACAAAGCTTGAACTGAGTCTCAACTCTCAGTTCTTAAGAGCATCATACTTAGGAGAAATCCATTCGTGCAGGAAGTAAATTCTCCCTCACGTACGCCATTTAATTCAAAATTTGAATGACATAAATGAGCCATTAATACGATGAGACTTGCCCACAAAAATGATCAAATGGGGAGCTGCCACGTCTAAAGGCAACTGCGCACATCCAACATGCCTGACAACCGCTTCTGCACTATACAAAGGACATGTGATTTGGATCGTTGAATGTAAATAGTCTTTTTAATCTCAGTCATCCATCCATTTCCAAAAATACCTATATAAGGTAATCTCACCCCCTTGATCTAAATTTTCCATTCTCGTCACTCTCAAACTCTTATATTACCTGAAACCTAATCTTTCCTTCCAAACATCATATCAATGGCTTTCCAATCTTCCTCTCAAATACCCACCGCCATCCCTCCGGCCGACCTGGTAATGATAGTCAAACAAGGTACTAAAGAGCTGACCTATGCTGAACAGAGACAACTTCAAGTACAGAAGAACAAAATCATTAATCTTCATGTCCTGAAGAAACTATACAAGGAAGATCCGGATGAATATGCCTAATTTACAAACAAGTTGGAAAAGGCCACAATTCTAAAGTTTGTGACCTCCGTGATGAAGAGATTTTACCAAGATCTAGTGGCAGAATTCTACAGAAGGGCAAAGATTGCGGAGGATCTTGGCTCCTTCACCACCAAGGTTTATGGGGTCTGAATTACCATCTCTCCACTCTTTCTTCACGAACATTTTGGCCTTTCTCTTGAAGAGTGAAACATTGTCACTTATCTTGACGACACTGATCAACTAGAGAAAAGTCACTGGCAACGATGGAGGGACTTGAACAAAAAGCGAGAAATGAACTTCAAGATGCAGACCCCCGAAGGATGTCTCAGCCACTTCTAAGCCCTCCTGCTAGATGTGGTGAATAAAGTGATTATGTGCGATCTAGGCACTAAGCTTGAGTTGTCAGCCAAGAAGTACAAGGCCATGATGGCCATTGACAATGGTGTTAGGGCAAACCGGATCACCTTTGTGTTCAACAAATTGTAGGAAAACGTGAACAGGAATGCATCCATTCTAGAAACTCACGTCTTTGAGAAAGACGTGCAGTTTGGCCTAACTATCAACTACTTGCTCGAGAAGTTGATGCCAGCAGTGGGCCTTGAAGAGAAACTGGGGTAGCCAACCTTCCAAGAAAACAACATCAGATGAGGAGTTCAGCCCTCCTCCTAGCCTAGACAGAGGTCAGATCATGTTGACCAAAGTCTTTTCCCTACCTACTAGCTCTCAGGCTGCTGAGGAAACAACAGTTGAGAAGAAACAGGCAACAGATGCTTGCTAAGAAAAACCCCAGCCAAGAAGAGGTCCCTAGTGACCCTAGCTCCAAAGGCGGCAACATTGGAAGAGGATAAGGGGTAACAACCAGCTCAGAAGAAGCTTGCTAAGAAGAAGCGAGTTTCCCCTAGGAAGCCTGGCAATGTTCTCATTAGGGAGCCGACTGAGCAGAAGGCTCACCCAGCCAGCAGCAGCAGCACCAACTCCTCCATTGTGGAGATGTTTAATCGAAGTCCTCCTCCATCCATAGCTGGTGAATTCAACCATCCCAGTGAAGGTCCCCACCACCCTTGGGACCTGGGGGGGACAATCCTAAACCCATAAGCATTACCCCCACTGTTTGATTCCTTCATTCGCACTATCTCTGCCAGAGGATTGATGAGCCGTGTATAAGCCATTTCAGAATTGAGCATCAGACAAACCTTCTTACGCATTCCTTAGTGCCATTGACTGGGTTAGCTGAGAGTTCTCTAGCCAAACAAATCACATCCCCAGCTACCCAGAGTCCAGTCCTCGAGTCTGACATTCCTATCATTCCCTCAGATCCAGCTACAGCTGCCATGCAGACCTTCTTCCAACAATCACAATCTCCTGTGTCTGCACATTGTTAAGAGAAACAGCTTAGCCCCTCTATCTCTCTTCGTGGTTCTGACCACTTGGATTCCTTGGTCAAGGAGACATATGACGATATCATGGCTATGTCTTCTCAAGCTGACAAGTCCGTAAAATCAGCTGAAATGGTGTAGACAGTTGAAGAGAGCAAGAAGGATGGAGTTGAGACCAGCTGCTCCCCAGCTAGGACTAAAGAACTTCCAGAAGACTTTCCTCCTCCTCCTTCCAAAGAAATCCAACCCCCAGCTCCTACAGAAGAAGCTGAGTCAACTCTGCTTGACTTGAATCAAAAAGAGGGATTGCTAATTGAACAGGAAGTTTGTCCTCAGCAATCACCCGGATCCTCAGATCACACTCCCAACGATCCTTCCTCAGCTGTACCAGCAGTGCAGCCCCAGCTCTCATCGGTACCAGCTATCACTACTTCTCCCCAGGAGGTCATCTTTTCGGCCTGGCTCACTGCTGTTGCTCCTCTTCAATCAGTTCAAAAGTTGCATGCTATCGCTCTTGATCCCTCTCAGCTCTAGATCGATGCTCTTCTAGAGATGCCTGCAACTGCCACATCAGCACCCAGTCTGGATCTGGTACTCTCTTCAAAAGCAGCTACCCGCGCTCAACTGTCCACTTCTTCAACTGCCATTACTCCATCCATCCTAGTTCCGAATCGATGATTATTTTGCTAGCAATGGCTGGAGTCCAACAGACAGTCTCTACAAGCCTTCAAACCCTTACTCAAAGCATCTCACTGCTGTTTGATGCAGTCAAAAAGGGGGAAGAATGGCGGTTGAAAAGAAACCAAAAGGAGTGTGAGAAGAAGAAAAAGGTCGAGGAGAAGAAGAAGAAGAAGAGAGCAACTAAGAAAGCAGACCAAGCTACGAATAAGTAGAAGGAGGGAGGATCACATTAAGAGTCTAATGTAGTCAGTTATATTCTTTTTTACATTGTACATGTCTCTAGTTTCCCATACCATCTCTGTACAATGTAATCCGCTCAGTAATGTATAAAACTAACTTACTCTCAAAAAGATTATTAAGTGTTTTATATATAGCTACAACTAGGTATGCACAGTTAAATGCAATCAGCTGCTAGCTACAAAATTTTCTTACATTCCAATTAACTAAATTTTTAAACAAGTTATTTAACACTTGTATTATTTCGAAATGAGAAGAAAATATATTAGATAGAGAAGAACATGTTAAGGAGGAAGTAAGTTTGTAGCTCCATTCACTTCTTCCTTGATGTTCAGCCGCACATGGTTTTAACAAAATCAAAAAGGAAGAAATTGTTAGGAATTAGAATATTCGATGATGTCAGAAACCATGTCAGTAGAATAAAATTGATCTTAGAGCGTAATATTGAACAAGTTTTAATTTGTGATAGCTTAGGTTCGCAGAGAGCTGAAGCTGGAAAATTCAAGACTTGAAAAAGCTCAGAAGAACAAGTTCAACTAGGAATACAACTGTCCTTAACTCAGCTGTAGAATTCACAGCTGATTTCCTCAGCTGTGAAGAATAGAAGACCTCAACTATCTCAACAGTTGAAAGTAACTAAGCTGTAGTTCATTCTGAACTAACAGCTGAGCAAAAGACAGATTAACTCATGAGCTGACTTCAAAAAAGAGCTGACATTCGAGGAATCTTTCTATATCAAGTCAGAAGATCAGCCTAGTTGTCTCTTAGACAACTGAAACAAAAGAAGAATATTCAGAGCTGACTTTCGAAATGTTTCTTGAAAAAGCATTCTGATAGTAGTTATTACCCAGTGGTACATAGCCAAAAGATGACAAACCGGTGGATAAAGATCTGGAAAAGCCTGCCGAAAGTAAAACAACAGCTCCCTTCCTCTAACGATGGATTTAATTATTCAACTCATGTTTTCCAACGACTACTATTCACATCGAACAACTATAAATAAAGGAGTCAAAGGAAGGGAGAAAGAGATAACTGAAACTCTACTCGTTCAAACTCATTTGCCCATGTATCTGCTCTCTCTTTCTAAAGCATTTGATCTTTTCGAGTTTCTAACTCGAAACCATTTCCGGAGATCTGAAGCCCTTAGCTAAGGATTCTGAGAAGTTCTTAGATAATTCTATCTAAGAACAACATTCACTCAACTGATCCAAGTTCTAGAGGGAAACTCAAACCTTCACCTGTTAAACCAGAAGCCTAGGAAATAGATTCTGGTAAAGCTTCAAGTGGCCGTTCCTTAGAACGAAAGCAGTGGAAGCTTTCCGTTTCAAAAGAATCGAAGTAGTAACTTGTGCTCAACACCGTGTACAATAAGGATTAGTAGATTCCCTTCTAGTGAAGTAAGAGAGGACGTAGGATTGTTTATATCTGCCCCTTTATAATATTATGTGTCATTTATCGCTTTCATTCAATTATTTGTTTGTTGTTTGAAATCCAGCAACCATTAGTAACTGGAGCATAACTACAAAAAGTTTCCAATCTTAATCATTAACAATCATATTTTATAGATCCAGCTGACTTGGCCAACAAGTCAGCTGAGATAAAATTTGGACTTACCATTTCTGCAACTGTTTCATTAAACTAATGCTTCCACATAACAACTATCTCTGATTTGGGACCTTCAAGTGGTATCAGAGCAGTTGATCCAAAAGACTAAGTGTTTTGAGTCAGTCCGGACTAGATCCATTTTCTCATCTTGATTGCGAGCATGATCTGTATCCTAGAGAGAGAAGGTCATGGCGTCAACCAGTAGATTGCCAAAGTTTTTGGTAGAAAACTACACCCGCTAGCATAGATGCATTAAAGCTCATCTCCTCAACCAGCATGAGGACATGTGGGAGATCATCTCCGAAGAACCGATAAAGATCATGAAGATCAATGCCATGCTCAGAAACAACGGCTAACCAATTACGTAGAAAAACCACATGTTGAATGGATGACCAAGGATAAGCGCCGCCATTAACTAGAATATCTGGCACAAGATATCCTTTTTTCAACCCTCAATGAGGATCAAATGAAGGATATCGCTCATTGTGTCTCATCCAAGGAAATATGGGGATTTTCTTGAGAAGCTTTGTAAAGAATCCAAGCAGATCACTCAAAACAAACTCTAGGTTTGCGTAGAAAAATACGAATCTTTTGCTATGCTGATTGGTGAAACTATCATGCAGGTGGAGGCGTGCTTCAACTCCATCATCAGCGAGCTCATAATCCCACCCAAACTCTTGCAATTTCATTTTTCAACCAACACTTAACCAATCTCGGAAGATTAGAGCTTGAGGAAACACACAACCGGAGGATTTAGGAAGGGAAATCAAGCCACCAAAATCAATCACATTGTTCTATTTGCAAACAAGGTAAAACCATAGCTCTCTATTCACCTTCAAAACAAGCATGCTATCTCGAATCCTTTGATGAATCACATTTTCTTGACGTATTATTGATGATGGAAGCATGCTTATATCATACCTTGAACCTTATGTTAAATTCTTGATGATTTGGTGTTCATGAAATTGTAGTTTCTTTTCTCCCTCGTTTGATGCCTAAAACGGGATTGAATGTTGGTTTTCACACATGTATTCTGCTTGTACTCGAAATTAGAAAGCCATAGGTACCTTTTACATCAAATTCGGACCAAAAATATGAAAAATGTATAAATTCCTGATTAGTGACCTGATCGACCCAATCGCTCTTAAAGATCGAATCGATCAACGTCTGATCGACTCGATCACCCATGAGCCCTAGAATTTTCTAGAAAACTTGAAGATCGACCCGATCATATTTGAAGATCAGACCGATTGCTCAAGAACACTTGAAGATCAACCTGATTATGTTTAAAGATCGATCCAATCCCTCAGAAATCTTCGAAACCCTTTTCAACCCAATCTAGAACTCGATCAGCATTTCTGATTGACCTGATCCATTTTTAATTAGACTGATCATCTTCCAATTTCTATCAGTTGATCTAATTCCTATTTATCAATCTTTTTCCCGATTCCATCATAGGATCGACTCAATCAGAAGAATGGTCGACCCAATCATGTTTTCTAATCTGATTGCTCGATCAAGCCATGAATCCCTCTGATCCATCTAAAAAGATTGTCCCAATTGTATCCTTGATCGGTTGATCAGATGCCCTATTCCAGAAATTTAATAAAACTGCTCTAAGTCTTGTATCTTGAGTCTCCACTCCAAACCCGACGACCACAATAACAATAATAAAAGTATTAAAAATCAATTACAATACACGTAAAATACGAAGTCTCCATTTTTTGGTAACAATATCATCATGCGTAATTACTCAATTTCGAAGGTGGGCACGTCATGAAAGTAGAAGCAGTTCCCGCCATACAACCAATACCTTAATTAAGTGACTAAGAAGATTGGTGGGCATTCTAACTAAATTATATGAAATCAACGTGTTTTGCCTTTATGAAATCATCAATACTGTGTAGCACCTCGTATTATTTCTGGTAATTATAATTGTTATAATAATAATCGGTCCACAATGAGCGATTTATTTGTCCAAGGAGATGATGTCATAACCCTATATAGTCGAGTACGACCCGAGATGTCAAAAGATTATAATTTATCGATTAATAATTCATCTTGTATTGATAGTTCGATCAGAATTAAAATCAAATAATCAAAACGTCGCGTATTGGGTCGGAGATAGTAAAGTAACTCGCTTGTGTCATCATTTTCGTCTCCATCCTCCACTCCCTTCCTATAAATAAGAGGGCACCCGTCCCTCATTTTCATCCCTTCAAACTCTAGCGAAGCTCTTGCAATTTTGTTTCTTAATCCACATTTAGAGAAATTTCACAAGTTGAACTCGTTTAATCTATCAATTCGAAGGGGGAAGATCAGAGGTGGTGCTAGCTAATTTTGTTAGGATCACTCCTTCAACATAACGCCACCAAACAGTGAACTAATCTTGCCTACGCATCGATAGACAAGACCCAAATCGTAAATAAACCACCAACTCCCGTTGGTCTCACCCTACCGATTTGCTCGTCTCAGGCGCGCAGAGGGAACATTCCATATTAGGCAAAATAGTTAAATGCTGACAATTCAAGTTCGCAAACAAAGCATGGTTTATAGATTTTTGCAAGTAAAGACTACTTGAGTTGTTTTTATTTATAAGAAAGCTCACCTCACATCCTTAGCAATTTTTCTTGTGTTGTTTGGGTTGAGCATGATCGTTTATGTTGCCAATAAGTCGTCACTTTCCAGAAGATCACTTAGTGAGGACTTCATTCGTTGTCCTATGATCGAAATGACGATCATCAACATTAATATCATTATTACTTTGTCGCATAAATTTATAGTCACTGGGTTAGACTGGAGACTGAGTTTCAAAATGTGGAATAGTATGCTAAGGAGTTCAAGGTAACAAGGTCAAATTGGTGTTTCAATAAGGAGACTGAGTGTATATTCTCATCTGGTTTTGCATTGTCATCAAAGAGTGTTGGGATAGTTGGACTCGAACACACTTGAAAGGAATAAGGTAAATAAATATGATTGGGTCGATCGTGAAATAAAATTAAAGTCGTACGAGGCTCGGGTCAAGAAATAAAATGGAGGTCGATCGAGGTTCGGGTTGAGATAATAGAGGTTCGGGTCGAGAAATAAAATGGAGGTTAATCAAGGTTTGGGTTGAGGATCAAACTGTGCGGATCGAGGTGATCGAAGTGTTCGGGTCGAAGTTGCGGGTCGAGGTGAACGAAGTGTTTGGGTCAAGGTTGCGGGTTGAGGTGAACGAAGCTCGGTTCGAAATAAGCTTTGAAGTGAATCCAAATTTGGGTCAAAGTAAACAAGGCTCGGTTCGAAATGAATGAGGTTCAGTTTGAAGTGAATAGAAGTTTGGGTCGAAGTGAACGAGGCTCGGTTCGAAATAAACGAAGTATATCATTTGAGGTTATGAGGTGTGAGGTTCGAACTGCTGAAGCATGACGTTCGAAGTTATGAGGTGTGAGGTTGGAACTGACGAAGCATGAGGTTCCAAGTTACGAGTTGTGTGAGGTTCGAAGTTACGAAGAGTGAGGTTCGAACTAATGAAGCATGAGGTTCAAAGTTATGAAGGTCGATCAGATTTGGATCGAGCAATTAAGGTTTAAGGATGCTCGACTTGATCATATATCGATCGGGTCGATCAATATGGTCGAACGGATTTTGGATTGGGTCGAAAGACTTTTCTGGGTAAGTTCAATGTTCTTGATCGATCAAGTCGATCTTCAAAGAGGATTGGGTTGATCCTCAAGGTTTCTGGGCGTGTTCTAGGTGTTCTTGGTGGATCGAGTCGATCAGATCTGGATCGACTCGATCTTCAAAGTCGATCGAGTCGATGGAGCC
>AYJT01018677.1:0-24447 GCA_001278415.1 Ocimum tenuiflorum | reverse complement strand
ATCACCCACTCTGCATAATTTAAAGTGATCTGTGGAGTAGGCCTCCTCACACAGTCACGGTGCTCCAATTATACTAGGGTCAAATCCCCAACATAATGCTACCCACAGTGCACTAATCGTGCCTACTTATCGGAAGACAAGACCCGAATCGTAAATAACTTACCAACACTAGTTGGTCTCACCCTACCGATTTGCTCGGTGTGCAGAGGGAACAGGTTCATATTATGCAAAATGATTTAGTGCTGACAATTCAAGTTCACAATCAAAGCACAGTTCATATATTTTCACAAACAAAGGCAATTTGAGTTGTTTTTATGTATAAGAAAGCCCACCTCACATCCTAGTTAGCTCGATGATAAGTAGGTGTGTTCGGCTCGACAGCTCCCTCGATGAAGCGTTCACCTTCATGAAATCATGAATGTGAATACAACGTCGAACCACTAATGATGATGTACTAAATTTTCAAAGCTCATCTTATAAAGTTTGGATTATTTACGTAATACTTTTAGTCACTGGGTCAGAGCTGAGAGACGGTTGGATACTCAGAATATCAATGGGTTCAAGAGAACTTCTCATATCGGATTTGAGTCAAGGTTTCATATACTCTCCTCAAGCAGTCATTTAGTTGTGAAGTAAAGTTGATCAAGGTGTCGATGCAAACGGGAAAAGAAGTATTTGATTTGTTGGAGGGAAAATGGTTAAGCGAATTACAAGTGGTGATTCATTATGATTAGGGGATCATTGAGAGTTGTTGATAGAGTTTCGAAATAGAAACGTGTTGAATGGAGTTTTATGTGAGATAAGGAGTAAGGTTATCAAG
This sequence comes from Ocimum tenuiflorum, assembly GCA_001278415.1. Lineage (NCBI taxonomy): Eukaryota > Viridiplantae > Streptophyta > Magnoliopsida > Lamiales > Lamiaceae > Ocimum > Ocimum tenuiflorum. The sequence goes on along the minus strand of AYJT01018677.1, from coordinate 23,627 downwards.
GGTGTTTGAAAGGGATTCAAAGGAGACGGATTCTTGCTTGGGTTGATCAAGATCTGATCGGGTCGATCGGGTGTTAATTCAGATGAAAAATAAATCGAGCTGGATATTCGAGGGATCTGAGGGTTTTAGGGTTCGATTGAGTTGATCGGATATGGATCAAGTCGATCGAGGTTGTGAACAAGGAAGGGATCGTGGTTCGGATCGAGATGATCGAGGGGTACTGGTCGAGGTAAACGAAGTATGCGGTTTGAGGTGAAAGAAGTATGCAGTTCGAGGTGAACGAAGTATGCAATTTGAGGTGAACGAAACATGCAATTTGAGGTGAACGAAGTATGCGGGTCGAGGTGAACGAAGTATACGGTTTGAGATGAACGAAGTATGCAGTTCGAGGTGAACGAAGTATGCAGTTCGAGGTGAACGAAATATGCAGTTCAAGGTGAACGAAGGTCGATCAGAGTTGGTCCGAGCGATCAAGGTTCGAGGATAATGGGCTCGATCATATATTGATCGAGTCGATCATTATGGTCAATCAAGCTTCAGATTGGGTCGAAAGGCTTTTCTGGTTAAGTTCAAGTGTTCTTGATCGATCGAGTCGATCTTCAAGGGTGATCGGGTTGATCTTCAAGTTTTTTGGGTGTGTTCTTGGTGTTCTTGACGGATCGAGTCGATCAGGTTTTTATCGACTCGATCCTTAAGGCCGATCGGGCCCTGATCGGGTCGATCGATTGCCTAGAAATCTCTCGGGAATTTCTATGATTTTTGTGTTTTTGGTCCAAATTTCGCAATGGAGGCATCAGCAAATTCCAAATATTCCAACTAAGGATATTAGGTGGTCAAAAACAACATTCGATCATCTTAAGCCACCAAATAAAGGGTATGAAAAACTAGGGTTTAAGGATTGATGGTCCAAATCAAGCGAAAATGGAATAAAATGTTTAGAAATGAAGTTGGCAGACAAAAATAAGTATAATGGCATGATTTAACAGGGATTAATCATGTTCTTCAAGAATGAGGTAAAAGGTTTAGCTAGGGTTTTACCTTGAGATGCTACGATTCTATTTGCGTTGATGGCTAGCACTCTCCTCAATCTCCACCCTTCGGTTATATGAGTTCGACTCCGTAGATTCGAGGAATTTTTCTAAGTGAGGTTTGAATTTTGATTTTTCGAGAGCTTCGCTACGATTTTGGAAGGTGAGGAATGAAAAGGGGTGGATGTTTATTTATAGGGGAGAGAGTGGGGATGAGGATGAAACTGATGACACGAACGGGTTTCATTACTATCTACAACCCAATATGCGACGTTTCAATTATCTGATTTTAATTCCAATCAAACTAACGTAACGACATAACTTATTAATTGATGATTCACAATGTTTAGACACCTTGGGTCATACTCGACTATTTAGGGTTATGACATCATCGTTACCGGCAATTTTTTGGTAAAACTTATAACCGCAATATCTTTCTCTACGGATGACCGATTGAGATTCCAGAACCACTTGTGGAATCCCCTCAACATAGCCTATCATATTAAATCATCATATAAGCAATTTGAGCTTGCTAATCTTCGACTAACTAATCACTAATTACGGACCGGTTATCACTATAGTAATTATAATTAACGGACATAAAATACGGGGTGTTACATTCTATTTAAGTAGTCCAGGTTAAAGTAAAGGGGGGAATATTTTGGGTTAGGGAGCAGTTCGCTGCTTAGGGATAGCTTAGGCTATTTTGGCCTCTCTTGAGGTTTGTTTTTCCAGTTTATTCAATAAAGTTATTGTTCAATTATTCATCTGCTATCATTGTTCAATAAAGGTCTTGTTCAATTATTCATCTGCTATCAGAACTGAAAGGGTTGCAAAAGTTAAAAATGGATATTGATGATGTTGAATGTGGGACAAAAAGGACTTCTGTAACTGATCAAAATTAGAGGAATTGGGGAAGTAGGAGAACCACGGCCGTGGATGTACTTCTCATTTCTTGGAAGAAGATGATGGAGTAATTGGGCTTTAAACTTGTGGGCTAACACAAAATTAATACTTTGGGCTGGATAGATGAAGTGGGTAGAAACTTAATGTCTTGGGCTTGAAATAATATCTTCAACTCATGGATTGAATATTAGTGGCTCATATCCAATGATGCAAATATACATACATACATATATATATATATATATGTATTATGTTTAATGATATTGAAAATATATATATGATAAAAATGAGAATATAAAATAATAGTGTAATAATATAAATTGAAATAGTGATTTAGGCGCGACTTACAGGATCATAACTCTTTAAAATAAAATTATATTTTTCTTCACTTTAAAATTGAGTAAAGTAGTAGCGAAAAAAATTCAAAAATTTTCGGGTCGCTACACAATGTACCACCATTATGTAACTGGGAATCTTGAGTGGTTCCATCCACCTAATATTTAACCTTGAAATCTAACTCAAATGATGTCAGATATTTTAGCTATGAGTTCTGCAAGATGAGTCCCCATGACAGGGCACTAGTGATATGATAGTAAGGAGAAACAATATATAAGTAGACACAGACACGTATTGGGTAGGGAGGATAATGTCACGGGTTAATTCTTTCGGTCTCGTTTTACCTGCTCGACGCATCTCATCTCATACTGTTTTTACCCTTGCCCTGTAATGGTCTCATTAGGTGATCCACATCAGCTCCAAAAAGGTTGTTGTCTTTGATGTTGAGCTATCTTTATGCTCGAATTCTTACATTTTTCAACATATTGTTATCCCTCACTCTTTATTAAAGTATGCTCCGCATAAACTCCCACACGTCACGAGCACCATTTTTTGAGACATTTGTTTAATGTTTGGCATCCGATGACAATAGGCTCTATTGGAGGTAGAATTAGAAGCTTTTTCTGTTGGAAACAGGAATCTTTAAAGCAGATGATAATCAATCTGAGAAGGAATTGTATTCGGAGTGGAAGGAAGTGATTAAAGGGAACTGTTCCAGCTAGCTTCATGGAAGAAGTTGAGAACTGAGTCAAAAGAGATACTTAGTTATAACATTTCATCAAGCCAAACACTCAAGGATCAGGACAGTCGAAGCTATTCGACAAATAGATCAGAAAGAAGAAATGTCAGAAAAGAAAGTCAGGAATGTGAGTAGTGTATATTTGACACCATCTCAATGGTCGAAAATCTGAAAAGAAACTATAAATACCGCTTGAGATGAAAATAAACATAAGGGGAATCGGCACCACAAGGAGAACACTTTTGAAGATCAAAGCACAGACCTCCCCCGAAATCTGCAAGAGAAAGATGGAACTAACCACAAAAACATCGTGACTCTCCCTCATCCAACCAACAACAGTTTGTTCGTGAAGAGAATATCAGCCTTAAACCTCTGTAGGATATGGAGCATTGATCAGGAGAAGATCACAATTTTGTTTGATGCCCTGTCTGAGTCCTCGAGCGGCGATGCTCGACAACTGAGAAGATTGACTTATTGTAATATGTATTTAAAAACACCAATGGTGGATACCCTTCTAGTTGACGAAGGAAGAGAGGATGTAGGAGCAATATCTCTGAGCCTCTGTAAAAATTCTTGTATTAGTTTTATCGCTTTCTTCTATTTTTCATAATCTTTATATTCTGACATTTGAATGTATATTACTCAGACAACTATTTTATGTTTGTGCAAGCTGAGCAACTCAATCAACTCAGCTATCTTATACAATATGTTGTTTAACTTAATGAATTCTCCACTGCCTTAAGATGAAAGACTTGCCAGTTCATCTTTATCCCACCAACTCGTATAATTACAACTAAATCCAAACTTCAACTAGACAACAAAATTTTTGTTTAAGTTCTAACCGATTCAGATTGAGTCTGATGAACACACATGGGCCCCTTAAAATTAATTCCGTACCTTTGGTATATACTCTGATAATTGAAACGGAACTGACATCTTGCTTTTACTAGAGCTACTTCAAATGATGAGATGAAGTTCATCTGGAGTTTGGACAAAAGATTTCTCATTGCACGCGGTTAATTTAGCAAATTGAGAGTTTATGGAATAGAACTTCAGTTTTATCTTAAAAAACAAGTTATTGAAAAGATTTATTATACTTATAACTGAATAAAGTACATAAGCCTTGCTCAGCTAATAGTTTTATATTTATATTGTCTTTTAATTTAGGAGCTTGTTTACAAACACACGAGTTGAATACTAAAAAAATTCAAATTTGATTAGTTTAGTTAACCAACATCACTAAATAATATCTAATAAAATTTTATCAAGTAAATGAATAGGTAAAATCATTCCTCTTTGTAACTTCATTTTTTTTTTCTCAATAGAAAAGAGATTCTCTTTTTTTTGGAGGACAACGAGTCTTGACTATGTATTTTTCTTCTGAACTCTATCCGAGTATAATGATCTGGTTTTTGAAAAATATTTTTTAAACGCGTTCTTTTCATAAATGTTAACAATAATAAAAAAATAAAAATCTTAAAGAAATGGGAATATAAGATTTGATTCATTCGTGCATATATGCTGCAACTAAACCCTAGGTAGGGGTGTAATCGAATTGAGCCGAACCGAGTAGTTGGGTGTTCGAACTTGGTTTGTTTCTTTTCCTTACTCGAGTTTGTGCTATAAAACTCAAGCTCGAGCTTGACAACATAAATATTAACAATTCACCAACATTTTTGGAGATCCATGACTTCATATTTTTTGTTTTTCGTCGATGTGGGACAAAAGATTTCGAGCTCGAGCTCCAAATGTTCGACTCGATCTCGATTCAAGGTCGAGGTAGAGGTTTGAGGTCGATCTCGAACTCGGTTCAAGGTCGAGGTCGAGGTTCGAGCTCAAGGTTGAACTTGGTTCAAGGTCGAGGTTGAGGTTCAAGGCATCGAGGTCGAGGTTCGAGGTTGATGTTTCGAGGTCGAGGTCGAACTCAAACTCTCAAACTCGAGCTCAGTTCGAGCTCGAGCTCGAACTATTTACGAGCCTAACGAACCAAACACCTAAAAGCTCGAACTCGATTCGAGGCTCAAGCTTGGTTTTTTTATTAATCGATCGAGTTTCGAATGAGCTTTTTTTTTAGTCGAGATCCGAGTCAATTCCGAGTAGCTCTGTTAATTTACACCTCTAGCGGCAGTTAACCAGCCAAAAGGATGATCTCTTATGGAAAAGTTGTAATGGTCGGAGCTGAAGTTATGTGGGGTTGAAATGAGGATGCAGTACACGAGGGGTCTCAAAGCAGCTCAGCTGGAGGGGGAGAAGGAGCCGCTGGTGGTGCATCTTCAATGGGCAGACCTTCCCCCTCATTCTGGTCTGGGAGCCTGGACTGGGTCTCCAGAGGATGTTGAGACTCTGGGGGAGGAATATCCTGGTCAGCTCCGTTGGAGCAACTAGTCTCTGCTCCATCCCTTTGAGCTTCTTGGTCAGCAGTTGCAGCCTTGGCAGCAGATGGTTCAGATGCAGCTTTGTCAGGCGCGAAGAAGTCTTGGCAGTTGATCAACATCAGCTGCTTTATCCTCCTCACTAGCTGTTGCAGAGTGTTGAGAGAATGTAGGTAGGTGCAGAGCAACTGTGTCTTTTGAAGGGGGAGGAGGAGGCTGAGCTGGGCTAAGCTGAGCTGGTTAGAGGGCTGGATCGAATGAAGATATCCTTAGCGGACTGCACCGTTTCGCTTGGCGACTGGGCCCTTCATCAGTTTGCCTTTCTGGGGGCAACTCATCTAACTAAACAGTTAGACGGTAAGAGATTATGTCTTTGATCGTTTTCATGATCTCCCCTTTCTTGATAGGCTTGACCAGCTCATGTCCTAGCCATCTCTACAGCCAGATCCCTTCATTTTTCCAATAAGTGCATCCAAACCTTACCAGTAGGATGACTAGATTGTTGAGGTCGATGGAGAAACACCAGTAGAGATACCTTTGAACCCTGACTGTGCCTACAGTGTCAGCTGAACCAAGGGATGTTCATAGTTCTCAATGTGCTGCAGCTCCTTCAAAAATGACTCCACCGAGATTGGGCTTGAGCCTCCATAGGCGGCTGACTCCATCTAATGATGTCCATATTCTCAGAGTCATATGGAAGAAAGGGTAGACACCAGTCGGTAATTCCCTTGCATGTGTGAAACTCATAAGGGTGATCGGATGGGGAAATGAGAATCTGATTATCCTTAGTGGGGGATCGTAGAGAAGGCATCAAGTTGTTGATCCCACGGATGATGACCGGGCTGATCCACAGCAGGACCCTCTTCAGAAATCCCTTCATTGGTGATCCGGACTAGGGAGTCAGAATCGGTCTCTTCGCTGCTGGACAACAGCAGCTTCTTCCTGGCCTTTTTGGGAGTTGGTATCAGAATCAGCCACTCGAGCCACCATTTGGTTGACAGCTAGGCTGGGAGAAGGGCTGTATTGTTGGTCGGGGGCTAGTTTCTGTGGTCTTTGGCCTTGGGGTCTCGGCCAGGCTTATTCTTGGTAGAAGGGGGGAATGAAGATGTAGATGCCTAGTTCCTCACCCGGGCCGACTGTTGGCATGACGGCCTCAAAAATATGATTGATGGCCAGCCCATAGTGGATGTGTTTTTCAAACACGTGGGGTGTCTTGATGGTTTGATTTCTTCGGACATTCTCATGCATTTTCTCAAAGATGTAGTCTGCCTAGTTAGCCTGCTTCCCATCGTCTATCACCATCATAGGTTTGTATTTTTTGCTGGGATGATCGGATTTGGTGCCTAGATCGCACACAATCCCTTTGTTTACGATGTCCAACAATATTTGGTAAATAGGGTTCAACGAGCCTTTTGAGGTCTGCAGCTTGAACTGCATCTGACCATTTTTCAACTCCTTCCACCTGTTCTAATTGGATTCTTCTGGCTTGGTATCCCCATGATAGGTAGGTGGAGATTTAGTCTCCATCCTAGGAAAACCCAAAATGCTGGGCTAGGTAGACGGCTGAAATAGTGATCCTTGCCCCATATACTTTGGTGGTGAATGATTGACAATCATCCTGGATGACTACCTTCTTATAAAAAACTCAGCTGCAAGATCTGGGTAGAACCTTTGGGGTGCTGAGGTGACAAACTGCAGCACACTGGATTTCTACATATCCCTCTCCAATTTCTCCACCAGATTTAGATAGTTGGCATACTATTTCTTCTGAAGAGGCAAATCAGAATTTTATTCTTGTCGATTTGTAGGTGTCCTCTTTCGGCAAAAGTAAGATCTCTAGTCCCAGATTTGACAATTGAGGCTAGGGTGGCAATGGGGATGGCTACCGGAATATTTTGGGCAGCTTGATCTTGAGCGATGAAACCCATTAGAGAAGATTCAAGATTTTTAGGGTTTGAGTTGAAAGATTCTAAGTGGGAATTGGGGATTTTCTATAAGGAGGTTTGGAATGTAGATGATCGAAAGAGTGATCATGCATGAATAATATCCTTTTATAGTAAGAGGATAATTCATCGACGGCAGGGATTCGTCCCTAGAAAAGAATTCCAACGGGCTGGATTCATCGTGCTGAGATCATGCGGGAAGGCGGTTTCAGGCATGTCCAGTCGGAACAATCACTTTTTGACGTGGCAGCTCTTGATTGGTTTCCAACTCCGGTTGGTCACTGTCACATTAAATTTAAATTAATGTCATTTGAATTTTGAAATAAATGAGATAGGATCATGACATTAATGCCTTGCGACGTATATTCCCTTTAATAAATGAACTTAAAGACTAAGAGCTTGGACTCAACCTTTTAATTATCACCTATCTTACTAAAAGACTTCAATGGTACAAACACAACTAAGAGCTTAGACTCAGCTGTCACCCTACTAAGTAACTAACAACTGACAACTAATAATAGTATTATTGGTCAGTTCTTAGTGTGTTAGCTAAAAGCTGGGACCCAGCTGACCAGGATTTAACTGAGAGCTGGGACTCAGTTATCATTTAAATGATACCAAAATATCTGACAGATGAGAGCTTGGACTCAACTGTTCTCATACATACTCAAATTTTCACTTATTCTTCACCTACCATATCCAGCTCTAATAGACCGAGTTGGGTAGATTGATCTTTGAATCTGGTCTCTTGAAGAGGTTTTGTGAAGATGTCCACAAGCTGGTCTTCAGTCTTCACATATGCTAACGAGACATCCTTTTTCTCGAAATCATCTCTGATGAAATGGTGTCGGATGTCAATGTGTTTGGTCCTGGAGTGTGTACTGATTTTTAGTGATAGCAATGGCATATTGTTATCACATAATATTGGTACGGGTTTAGTTTCCACCTTGTAATCTCTCAGCTACTGCTTGATCCATAGTATTTGACCACAACAGCTTCCAGCAGCTACATATTCAGCTTCAGCTATTGATGTGGCGACTAAGTGTTCCTTTTGCTGAACCGGAGATCAGCTTGTGACCAAGTAACTGGCAAGTTCCACTGGTACTTTTTTATTGATTCTGCAACCACCGAAATCGGAATCTGAGTAACCCTTCAGATCCAGGCTGTCATCTCTGGAATACCAAATCCCAAGGGTTTTGTACGCTTCAAATATCTGACTATTCTCACATCAGCATCTATGTCGATTTCTTGAGATTAGCTTGGAATCTTGCACATACCCCAACTGCATAGCTGATGTCTGGTTGGCTGGCAGTTAGATATAATATAGATCTGATGATGCCTCTGTATGCTGTGGGATTTACTGATTCGCCTTCTTCATCGAGTGTCAGTTGCGCACTCGTGCTCATAGGGATTCTCAATGTTTTTGTCTTCCCAGGATAGAACTTCTTGATCAGCTCTCAGGCATACTTCTGTTGATTGATGAAAATACACTATGGCGTCTGCTTAACTTGAAGTCTGAGGAACTATGATATTTTTCCCATCATGCTTATCTAGAGATTTTCTTGCATCAGCTGAGCAAAGTTCTCGCACAAAGCTAGATTATTGGATCTGAAGATGATGTCATCGACATAGATTTGTACCAAAAGTAGGTTGCCATAATCTCTAATGCGAAAGAGTGTCATGTCGATCTTCATTTTCTGAAATCCATTCTTGAACAGAAATTGAGACAAGGTCTCATACCAAGCTCTCAATGCTTGCTTTAAACTGTACAAGGCTTTCCTTAGCCAGTACACCTTGTTACCTTGTTCAAAACTGGGTGGTTGTTCCACATAAACTTCCTCAGACAGCTCTCCATTGAGGAACACACTCTTCATCTCCATTCGATAGACAATGAATCTATGATGAGCTGCATATGCTACGAACAACCATATGGCCTCTATTCTCGCAACTGGTGCGAAGGTCTCATCGAAATCAATTCCTTCACATTGTATGTACCCTTTGGCTGCCAATCGAGCTTTGTTGCAGGTGATGATACCATTCTCATCCCTCTTGTTCTTGAAGACCCATTTGGTTCCAATGAAGTTTTTATGAGATGGTCAATCTACCGGGTACCAGACATTGTTCTTGATGAACTTAACAAGCTCCTCTTGCATAGCTGTGATCCAATCAGATGAAGTTAAGGCTTCTTATATCTTTGATGGCTCTATCTAAGAAAAAAAAGCATGTGAAGAATGCTTCCCATGATTTGGTGTGGACAGGATCAGCTGGGTCGTCTAGGACGTCTTCAGCTGGGTGGTTTCTCAGTCATAGGGGTGGCCAAATGACTTAAACATGTATTTGTTGATCAGCGGCTGCATCGACAGGGGCAGCTGTCATTAGAATATCGACAAGATTGTCGAGCTGGATCTCCTTCGTCACAGTTCTTTCTTCAAGAACTGGGGTTCCAGGGGTTTCCTCCATCTCAGCTCTCTCGCCTAGAGCTGGGGTTCCAGTTATTGTCTCCATCTCAGTTCATCCTCGAAGAACTGGGGTTCCAATGGCTATCTCCTTTTCAACTGAAGTTTCATGTACATCCTCGATTGATATGGGATGAACTGGATCTGATAGAGCTGCTCTAGAGTCATCCTCAACTGGACGTCCTTTTTTATTTGAGGTTCCCCCTATGTCAGTAACTCTTCCAGCTATGTTCTTGAGTGTTGTATTTTGTAAGGTCTCAGCATGAACTTCTGCATCAATGACTTTCTCAGTCGTTTGGACTTCGACTGAGGTTGTTGAATAGTGCACTGTGTTCCCAGATTCATGCCTAGCCGGTTCAACTAATTGCACACCATGGGTGTTGCCTAGTTGAACATCAGCTTCAACGGCATCTGGGCAGCTCCGAGTCAGCTCTGCATTGTTCATGCGCACTAAGGTAGACTCATAAAAAATAACATTGCATGTTATTTCCACATCCCAGGAAAACTCCCTCATCAACTTTAGGTGAAAATGTATTCAACTTTGACTTCCCATTGTTGTGAATATGACATGGACAACCAAAAGCACGAAGATGATTCAAGGAAGGCTTACGACCCTTATACACCTCACAAGGTGTTTTGTCGAGTCGTAAGTTGATGGAGCTGCGGTTTTGAGTGTAGCAAGCTGTGCTGACAGCTTTATCCTATTTGGGCCTCAGTTAGCATGGACTTCGTAGTTTCCTTCAACATTCTGTTCCTTCTTTCTGCAAGATCATTCTGCTGCGGCGTCCTTAGAGCTAAGTGCTCGTGACTGATCTCATGATCCATGCAGAAGTCCATAATTGGTTCGTTGCAGAACTCAGTCCCGTTGTCTGATCTGATTCTAACTACTTGACAATTCTTTTTGTTCTGAACTTTCAGAATCAGCTCCGATAAAGCTATCTTCACCTCAGTCTTGCTCCGCAAAAACTCCACCCACGTGAATCTGGAGAAGTCGTCAATCACCACTAAGGTGAAACTCTTTCCTCCAACTGATTGAGGAGTAACTGGCCTGAACAAGTCCATGTGAAGCAACTCGAGGACTCTAGAAGTGCTTGGCTCGATAGCTTTTCCTTTTAATGAGGTCTTGGTTTGCTTCCCAAGCTGACAGGCGCCTCACATTCCTTCCTTCTTCATTACTTCAGCTGACAGCCCATCGACCTGGTTGTGCTTGACTAAGTGATTGAGCCTCTTGTGCCATAGCCAGCTGGTTTATGTGGAACTCCTTGAAACTAGGCAAGAGCTAGGACTCCCACTATTCCAGTCAACGATGTATAACCCTCATTTTCTGATGCGTCAGAGGATGATTTCCTTGGAAATAAGGGTCTTGATCAGGCACTCGTTTTTAGCGAACAACATCTTATAGCCACGCTCTCTAAGTTGACTAATGCTCACTAAGTTATGCTTGAGATTCTCCACAAGTGAGACACCATTTAGGGTAACTCCGTTTATCTTTACCGATCTAGTTGCCACAATCTTGCCTCTGGAATTGTCCCAAAAAATGATTGAAGGACTGTTGATAGGTTTAATGTCGAACACAATCTCTTTGATCCTAGTCATGTGGCCAGAGCAGCCACTGCCCAATATCCACAGCTCGACTTCTTTCTTTTGTGGTTGTCTCTCTTCTGTGATCTGCAATCACAGAGAGGATGATTATGGTACCCGTCTTACTTTGGGTCCTGAGGGGTCAGCAGGTTGATGAACCCTTTGGGGATCCATACTTGTTTTTTAAAGCTTTTTGGCCTGAGCAGTCTCTTTCACTACCTTCTTTTTCACTCTACGTTGAAAATACACGTGATCATGAAGTTTTTTTTGTTAAAACGTGCATGTACATGAGAGTTATGTTGAATGGTTGTGTTACTGACTTTAACTGGCCTTTCTATGTAACCTCAAGGAGCTGGTCCTTGGACAACTGTCTTAGACTTTTTGGGTTGATATCCTAGTCTTCGACGGTTGGTTCTCTCAGTCAAACGACTGTGCTCAGTATAACGGAGTCTTGTCCCTTGCGGGTGTCGACTGGTTGAGGGTCTCCAGTCTGACTTAGTAGAATTGGGGTGTCTCCAGCTTACTTTCGCACAACTGGGTTGTGATGTAACTGGTGCCCTAGGCAACTGAGTATCCCTTGGCTTTACAGCTCTGGGAAGGGCAGCTGTCTTTTCAGGCAGATATTCTCTCTTCGGCTATGCAGTTTTGGGAGCGGCAGTTGTCCTAGATGGCTTGCCAACTTGAGTTTGGGCTGAGAGAAATATAATTTTCTTCTTCCCTTTGTTCATGCTTAAAATGGTTTTGTTATTCGAAGTTGATGGGTCATTTCCTAACCCACCTTTTTCTATGCATGCTTTTTGAATGCTTATGAGATGCTCTAAATCTCTCGAGTTTTTGTTAAAGGATCCAAGTATCTTATCTTGCTCGAGAGTTTTGATCCTTAAGGTTTCCAACTCAGCTGCGAGAGCTAAGTTCTCAACCTTAAATTTTTCAATGACAGTTTTATGTGTCTGAGCACTTTCTAGTTCAACTCTCAACTTTAAAACTTGCTCCTTGAGAGAAGCGTTCTCATGAATGATTTTTGATTGTAAAGTGCACATGTAATTGAAATCTTTGGAAGAGATTCCAATGATAGGTCCTCAAAGTCAGAATAACATGACTCCGACTCTTCATTTTCATGCTCATGCATGTGCAAGGATTTAGAGGATTCAGTTACCTCATCCTCAGTTGAGGTAAGTGTAGTCTCGTTTTCTTCTTGAATGCCAGCCATGAAAGCTACAAGTTGCTCCTCATCATTAGAGCTGCTGGCTAATTTTGATTCCAGAACTTGATCATCATATGGGATGTCTGGCATCTCAGTTTTGGTCAGCATGGCCTCTGCATATACTATAGAGACCCATCTTTGGAAGCTCTTCTTCAGCTTCACTTGTTCTTCCTCTTTGATCCGTGGACAATCAAATTTTAAATGGTCAGAAGAGTTGCATTGAGAACATGTCTGTTGTTGTCGCATTTTGAAGTGTGACTTGTCGGACTTCTTTTCTTCCTCAGTTTGAGCTTTAAGCTTGGCTTTCTCAAGCTTCTTTGTGAGTGTTCTCATTTGTTCTTCCAACTCCTGAACAGAGCTGGCTGAGGTTTTCTCAATCGAGGAGGATAGCCTCTCGACTGTACAGCTACTGGGGCTGTATACTGTGGCTTTTGCTGCTTTCTAGGGGAGAATTTCTTCTTGACAAAGAAAGCAGCATCCTCCAATTTTGACGGCTGCTGGGTAGCCTTCTTGGCCTCATGTTCATTCATCCAAGCTAGGACAAACTCGTGTGCCTTAGGAAGGTGAACACATCTTTTGTTAGCATTTTGGAAAGATCACGCTCGTTGAGAGCTGTGACCTTAACAAACCAATCTTTTCTTAGCATGCGAGGCAAGATTTTTCCATTGAGCTCAGCTACTGAATCGTCCTTCCAAGGGCTGACAGCTCACTGACTATAGATTTGAATCGTGCCTCTATTTGCATGATGGATTCACCAGTTAGCATTGCAAACGATTCATATTTTTCCATACAAATCTAAAGCTTGTTGCGTGTAATCTGTTCGGACTCTTTGCAGAGGTCCTCAAGAAAATCCCAGATTTCCTTGGCTGATTCACATTTCTCCACATTCTTCATTTGCTCCTCATCGAGCGTGGAGAAGAAAATATCATGGGCCAGATATTTGAGTTGATGGCGTCTTTTATCATCGAACATCCACTCCGCATGTGGTTTCTCCACATATTCTGGCTGACCGGGGGTCGTGCGACTAGTGTTAACTTTCTGGATCTTTAGGGGACCCTCTTCTATCACCAGCCGCATATCCTCGTGCTGGCTCAAAAGGTGAGCTTTGACTCTCCTTCTCCAGCTTGTATGGGTTTCAACAGAGAACTTTGGTAGACGTGTGGATGTCATCTATAAAGGTCAACAAGGTATAGCCTGCTCGCAACACGACAAACACTCAAAAAATTGGATCTGATCCTAAGTGTTTCAAAACAATTTTCTTCTGGACCAATTGCTCTGATACCACTTGTTGGTTCCAAATCAGAGATATATAATATTCGGAAGTGTTAGTCTATGTAATCAGTTGAGGAAAATTGATGAATCTAAGTTTTAATCTCAGCTGACTTGGGTAAATGAAATGTGTTTTATGTTATCGAGTCGGTTTTAGAGATTATTTCCAGTTATTCTCCAGCTACTATGAGGTAGCTGAGTTTCAAACACTTAGCAGATATATAAGAAAAGCTATAAACAGACAAGTTCAGATGAAGGGAATTCGCTAATCATCATTACACATAGTGTTCGAACACGGTTTACAACTAGGATTCTTGTGAAACGGAGAGCGTCTAATTCTTTCAATTGCAAGCATTTTGATATTCGAAGTTTTACCAGAGTTCCCCTCCTAGGCTTCTTTGATCGGCAGGTGAAGGTTTTAGTTCCCTTCAAGAAGTTGGAATGGATTTGGTAGTTGTTCTTAGATAAGAATATCTAAGAACTTTCTTGGTACCCTTAGTTGAGAGCTTTGGATCACCGGTTTGTCTCGAGTTAGATACTCATAACATGGCTATAGAATGTAGAGAGATAGAGCAGAAAGCTTGTACGCGAGATTGGCAGTGTGTAAATTTTTCTTCTTGCTTCGTCTCCTCTATTTATAGAGGAAGGATTTGAATAGTAGTCATTGTGTGACAAATCCGTCCTTTATGACTTCTGCAGATGAAGTCGTTGCTTGTACTTATAGCAAGATTTCCTTCTTTTTATCCATTGGAAAGTCGGATAAAGTTATTGTTTGATGGACAATATTTGCGGACTGACTACCTTTTAAGGTACAGTGGTAGGTCAGCTCTGTTGTACTTCTGGTCACTTCTGACATTCTACTAAATCTCTGTTGTAGATGAGTTTAAGGTTGACTAGAAACTGACTTCAACTTTTTCAAGTGACAGACAACTGATCTGAGTGTCAGCTTTGGAATCTTCTTGTTCTCTTTGTCCATCAGCTGCTCAGACTAGGGAATCACTACCAGCTAAGCTTATCACAGTTGTTGGGACAACTGTGATCTTTATACTCACATCTGAGAAGATCAGTTGTGGTATCTCTCAGTTGTGTTGGCATAGCTGAGGGCAATATTTAGAAATTTTGATCTTCAATAGTGTTGCGGACTTGCATTCCAACTCTTGTTCTTTACGAACCTAAGCTATTACAATCAGTTCTATACATATTACACTCTAAGATCAGTTCTATTCTATTTAGTTGCACTCTTGGAGTTTGACAATTATCAAAATACAAATATCTCTAACGATATATGTTGTCTCTATTTTTAATTTAATTTATTGTATTTGTTAATTTATTCACACTCTATTTTATTTATCTTTATGTATATTGCTTTTTTTGAAATAATATATAAGAGATTAGTTATGTTTTTCTAAAATTCATAAGCTATTAAGTGCTTTTTAATAATTTTAAATGTTGTCACTCAATATATATTATTAATTGATAAGCATAATGAAAAAAATCAATGAACATAAATGTGATTAAATGTGAAAATAAATATGTTTCATTCTACAAATTTGGTTACTAATTAACAATAACACACATATATATATATATATATATATATATATCTAAAAACAAAAAATACAAAGTAAATATATAATTAGAATGACTAATAAATTACCCACTTGAAATCTATATTATAATTCGTTTGTTAGTCTAATCTTATATTAAATGGACTAAAAGTTTTATATGATGTATAATTTATAATTGTTGACAAAATTATAACATATTTTTGACAAATTACTGTATAATGACCCAAATATAAATATGATTTTGCTAGCTTTATATGGATGATAGGAAATATGACATTAACATCAATTACAATTATTTAACTTAAATTTTTATTTTTTAATATATCTTACTTGAATCTATATATGTATAATATAAAGTAATAAAATTACATTGAATTAATGTCATTCCACCTAAAAACAATCATCACATCTTCATATATATTATTTTATTTAAAATTCATTGTAGCCATTGCTTTCTTTAGAAATGCAAGCATAATTTTCTTTTCACATGATTCAGTTTACCTAAATTTTAAATCAAAGTTCAATTTTTGTAAATTTGTGTTTGAATAACTCATATTAAAAAGTTCATAGATGTATTTGAATGTATAGATAACAAATTATCGTATAATTATACAAATATTTTTAATGGTTAATGTCAAAGATATAATTTTATAATTGTATTACATATAAAGAGGGTTATGAAGTGTTGGTCCTTACGATTTACAGTTGTAAAATCCTATTACACATAAAAAATATTAAATGTTGGTCCGCGCAATGCGCAGGGTGTAAAACTAGTATTGAGAAAAAGCCAAAGAGAATTAGAGAATAGGAATAGAAACTTGAGAGCATTAACATGAGATTGTGCCTTCGGAAATTTTATACTGTAGAACCTCAATAAATTAATACTCTTTAAATTAATAAATTCTCTTAAATAATAAATTTAAGAGATCCCGATTTGGGTCAGTGTAAAAGATCATCTAAATCAATAAGATAATAATATAATATTTTTTTTTGAAAATCCCTTTACAAATATAAAGGTCCCATCAAATTATAAATTAATAATTCATAAATATTACATTTACTACTATGATAACTTACTACAATGTGAATCTTCTGTAATTTGCTTTTTTTTTTTAAAATAAAAATTCAAATCTAATTCAATTTCATCTTTAATTTTTCTAATTGCGTCCAGAAGTTCTGGAGTTAAGCTCTCTAACTGCAACAAAACATTGTGAAGTGTTGTTTCTGCATTCAATGATTCCTTTTGCGTAACTGGTTCAAGTGGTATTGAATCATCTTCAACTTCATCATTAGTAGAAGTTTCAACAACATTAGCCATGATTTCCTCTAAACTTTGAACTTTAAAACATTTTTCATTTCACAAGATAATCCAACAACTTATTGATGTCCATTTTATTGGGATATCCAATACCATTGATCATATTCTCAAGTTTATGTAAGCCTTCTTCAAAAGTTGTCTCTCTTGTACTCACATAGTGCTTTATGATGCATTTGGTTGGTCATGGATGAGAAGTCATGGTTAGTGTTATGATCTTATTGTTTTTTTTCTTTTCATATTGAGATTTATATTTTAATTTTATTTGCTTTTCATGCATGAACATGTTTAATTAGTTACATTAAATCGATACATAGTTTTTTTAACTTATTATTTGATAAAGTATAATTAATTTAATAGATACATGAATGTATTCAATTAGTTTCAATAAATCATAAATTCATTAATACAATATCGAATTGAAACATCGAATTATAAGTACATGAATTAGTCTAGTTTGATATAAATAATGGTTTGATACATGAATATATTCAATAATAAACATATGAATCTACTTAGTTTTAATTAATTGAAATATTATGTACAATTTATTTGTACACAATAATTTTTATCAAAGTTACTGTCGCTACAAGAAACAATCACATCACCGACGAAAATTTGTGACGGAGCACTCACGGGTTTCCAACTAGCGATGGGAGCCCGTCGTTAATTATGTACCAATAAAAAAAAAGAAAAATGAAAATTGAAAATTGACAGAGACGGGCAACCTGTTGCTACATATTTTCGCCTTAAAAAAGGAAAAATTAAAAAGAATAGCGATGAAAGCCCATCGCTATACATTTCCTTTTACTATTTTGGCGATCATGTAAGTACGAGACTCAGAAATGAGCCAGGTAATTATGATAGTTGAGGTGACGTGAGAGATGATAATCTAGATTGTCTTTCAACATTTAAATATTCTGGACGTTATTTGGGAAAGTGTCAAATATTCTTTAACTATCCATAATTGTAGATTGTTTATGGAGCATATGTGAATTGAACATCCAAATATATCAAGTGTTGAGATCGATGGTAAATTGGATGAAGAATTTTCTAGATGGTTTAGGGATTATGTAAGTTTTATTAGTTGAACAATAATTTTATTGTATTATTTAATATTTTTCATTAATCATCATTATTTCGTATTGGCACAAGATTCTGCTAATAATGTCCAGAACAAGTACATACATGATTTATCGAGGGGCCCACTACGTACTGTTTGTAGTTTTCCTGAATATTATGTGAATGGGTATAAATTTCATACTATCAATTATGGTTCGGGTAAGGCTACTCTGAATAGTGGGATATGTGTGAAAGGAAGTTCTTATGGTACAAATGAGAGTGATTATTATGGACGATTGGTAGAGGTTTTGGAGCTTGAGTATCAGGGTTTACCAATAAAAAGATAGTCTTGTTCAAATGTGAGTGGTTCAACTTATCAGGATTGGGAACATCTGTTCATCCTGACTATAAATTGATTTCCATAAATCATAAGCGTAGGTATAATAAATATGAGTCATTTGTCTTAGCAAAACAAGCTACTCAAGTATTTTATTGCTCATACCCTAGTTTGAATAAATCTAAAAATGATTGGTGGGCTGTCTGTAAAATCAAAGTTAGGGCAAACATAGAAGTTCCTCATGAAACGCCTACTTCGACCATTGACCCACCATTTCAGGAAAATGAACTTAATGTATTTAGATCCTCAATCATAAACATTGACTCGAATCCAATACATTCAACTGGTTTGGAGATAGAGATTATTGATGAGGATGATGATGTTGATGAGGGTGATGGTGAGACTGAGAGTGAGAGTGTTTGATAACGACCACGAAGATTCTTATTCAGATTATGACAATGATAGCTAGTCCCAGGTAAATTTGTTTTAATATCACAAATGTTTTATTTAGATTATGATAATTTATGATTTTATTGTTAATCTATTACGAATTGATTTGTGCCTAATGAACTGTGGTTAATTATATTTAACATATTGTTTGCAGATGGCAACAAGAGGTGGAAGTAGCTCAAGTGAATTAAGTGACCACTCCGAAGAAACAACTAACTTGACTTCTTCAGAAAAGCGGTTGCCAAAAATCACTGTCAAAAGAGGGCAATTAAGTCGTAAATAATTAAATTATTTGAAATACGATGTGACTTTGTTTTGATCAGCTTTTTTCGTGTTTAACTCTACTAGAAATTTATTGCCTTCAAATTTAATTTCACGGAAAAGTACTGCTATCTTCAAACAAGATATTCATGAGGATGGTATTACTTGGGGACATGTACCAGATAGCCAAAAATTATTTTATTTTGAGGAGTTGAAGGTAAAGTATAAATATGGACTGCTATACACATCCTGTTTTTATTATAAATATGAATGTCTATAATGTTTTGATTATATTGCAGAAATTGTTTGATTGGGATCATGAATCAGATGCAGAGATTTATGATTTATGGTCGAAGAAAGCAATGTCGTTGTATAACGACATGTTATACAAGGATAAGACTGGGAAACGACCAGCATACATGCCAGAAGAGATTTGGTCCGCATGGAATGCAAAGTGGGCCACTGAGGAGTTCAAAAGGAAATCCCTCAAAGCAAGACAAAACAGGAAGACTGAGCCTGGTGGCCCAGGGACTGGTATGAGCATTCATAGAGGGGGAACCAGACTAGCTTATGAGCATGGTTTGCAGTTGGTATGTAGCATACATATTGTTCGTATTTTCGAATTGATAGATTTTTTTTACTATATAGGGCTGCGAAGAGGATGAGATACCCTTTGGTGTGTATAACATACTTTATAGCAAAAATGGAATTTATGATAATGACAGGGCTACCGGTGTTGCTGTAAGTTTTTTTTCCTTTATCTACTAATTAATTCATAATTATTAAAATGCTTAAACTAACAAATTTCATTATAGGAGGAGTATACTAGGAAGGTTACAGAGTTGAGTCAACCATCGCCGGATGGCTCCGTACCTGTTAACATCAACAAGCCCAAGATATTGTTCGACGCAGCCGGTGGCATCTCTGACAAAGGGTGTGTGTATGGTTTCGGATCGCAGGCAAACACATTCAAAGCTATGGGTAGCAAGAGTTCGCAGACTCACTACAACTCAGATGTTGCACAACTAAGACGTAAAGTAGCAGAGCTGGAGGAGAAATTGCAAGAGTCTCAAGCACAAGCAGCACAGTCCCAAACACGAACGGAAGAACAACAAATGACGCTACAGGCTCATGAAGCAGAACTGCAACAATTCAAAGTCATGTTTGAGAAATTCATGCGCGGTTCGACACCTACTCCACCACCGTAGATGTTTAAACTAATTACAACTCTCTTTAACCATGTGATATATTTCTAACTATGATGATGTGATGAACTTATGTTAATTACTGTTGGTAATGATGGATGAAATTGTTTTTTGGTTGTGGTTTAATTAATACAACTTTACATTTAATTAAATATATGATGTATTTGGGTTGTGATATAATGTTCATAGCAGGAACAATAGTAAACAAAAAAAATTTAAAAAAACAGTCAATTTGCGATAGGAACCCGTCGCTAACAATGCCATTTAATAAAAAATTCGTGCTTATTATTAGCGACGGATCCCATCGCTAAGTGTAATTTAAAAAAAAATAGAAATATTAGCGACGGAGTTCTGTCACAAGTAAAAATAAATTAAAATAAATGAAAAATAAATTCTCCGTCGCTAAATCCGTCAGTAATTTAGCAACGGGACTAATTTATCCGTCGCTAACAGGTTTAGCGACCCGTTTTTTTGCTTTGGTTTTTTTCCGACGCTAATCCCTTGCTAATGCAAATTAGCGACGGATATATCCGCAGCTAAATCGCAAAATTTTCGTAATGTGTGATGAATTGAGAAATATTCTTTTAACTAATAAATTATTAATTTATCAATATATTAATATCTCTTTAAATTAATAAAATATTAATTTATAGAGGTTTTCCTCTAGTTGTACTGTAGTGAGTGATTTATTTCACTTTATTTTAATATTGGTATACGATAACATATTTTACTTAATTGTGTTATGCCATCAATAAGATTCCAACTCTTCCCCTGGCTGGATGGGGATTGGGCGTATGTTCAATATTTTATTTATTTTTTAAAATCGTTTGGACTTATTTGTTCATGAAGATAATATTTTTATTCCTGCAATGCTTTCAAAATTCACGTATTATTTGTTTATCTTCCAACTTTGTTATTTAATACACATACCTTAATATTAAATTATATCTTCAATTAAATTATGCAATATCCATCTGCCCTACGGCTAAATTACTCCAATTCTCAAATTTCTTGAGACACAAAATTAGGGCGATGGATTTACCTTACTTACCTATATTTCTTATGAATAAAGGGATATGCAACTTTTATTCATCGATCGTCAAAACGGTACGAAATAAATAAATCCAAGTGTAAGAAATCCCATTGAGATTTGTTGATGGACTGTTGCAAGCTGCGTGTGTCATCAATGATTCACGTAACTATAATTGATGAATTATATTTTCATTTTGAAAGAAAACAAAACATACTCTGTATATGTTTCTTTTATTGTTTTTGTTATTATTTTTGTATGATATGATGAAGGTGAGAGTTTTGTCATGAACAAACTGGACAATTAAATTATATAATACTGGAACCATCATATTGAGGTAATTAATACACACACACTCCTAGTTGCACATAGGAAGGAAATAAATGAAATGAAGTAATATATATAGAGAACTTCAAGATAGTATTGGACTACATTCAACTACAACTACTATTTCTTCTCTTTCTTCAAGATAGTATTGGGTTAATAATTACTTGAAGAAAACCACAAATTTCTTTACTAGTTGAATTTCAGAGGTGGGTTCTTTCTATTTCTCTCGTATTAGTCTTGTTTCTTTACGTATATATTACACGCTCATTAATTGTTTGTTAGTATATATTCAATTATGTTTTGTATATTTGTATATTGGATTCAAATCCAGTAGAAAAAATCCTTCCATAGGAAATAGAAACAAATCTCAACCACAGGATCAAATGAAATCTACGATTGAGATTTTTTTCTCTTTTCAGCATGTATGTTTGATTGTGTTACAACTGTATGCTTAATACTCATCAAGCATACGATTATAACACAATCAAGCATACACGCTGAAAGAGAAAAAAAATCTCAACTGTATATCTTATTGATCTCACGGATGAGATTCATTCTTATTTCTCATGGGATAATATTTTCTTATATGATTCACTCCCTTTGTATACTTATAACATGAGATTAGTGAAGCGTAATGTATAGCTTGCATTAGCATCTAACCTCCTTTTCTAAATGTTTTTCAAAGGTGAACTATATATTGAAATCTCGAACATCACATAATTCAAAATTTTGGGTAAACTCAAGTGTTGTGTTTTTCTTGGTAAGTGGTGGAAGAGATATCGGATTTGGGCGAGTTAGTTAAGGATTATTTTGCAGTTGGAATTATTGTTTCTTTCTTCTTCTTCTCTTTTAAGCATAGTTGGAACAATTTTATAGACAGCTTAATCTTCGATGATTTTTAATTTACCTTATTAACCATTATGCATGTAGGCAGCTCCATAATTTTTTTATAGCAGAGATGTGTCTTTGTTGAATACATGTTGATTTGAGATTAGTGAGAGTTTATAAGAAATATATATTATTTAGGAAGTATCTTCTTTAGAACCTCATATGCTCCTCGAAGACTATTTTTACCACGAGACAAAAACTTGTGTTAAACTGTTTAAATGATTCATACGAATCTAAATAATATACTCTCATGATATAAAGACATTTAAATAAGGTAAGGACGAGTCAAATGGATAAATTGACTCGTTTAAATCATTTAGGCAGTGTAACAGAAGACTTCATTTAAGTCTGTTACAACAAAAATATATTTTTCTTTGCGATTATATTTTTCTAGATAACCCCCCAGGTGGGCGGTGGATATTAATTAAATTAGTCTGCAACAATATTTCTTGTCAATCATTTTAATTGAGACCATTAAAAACAAATTATTTAGCAATTATATTCAAATAATAATTATATATTCTAAATTTACAATAATGATTGAAACCGGACCAAATAATACGATATTATAATTTAAAGTAAATAATAATAATAAAAAATTAATGTATATTTACCAAACTAACAAATCGGTCTAGATTTTCTGTTACACTATAATATTACACATTTTATTATATTATTTAGATTATTACATGTGTATTAATTAATAAAATATCATCACGTTCCAAACAAAAAAAGATTTTATCATAATTGATCTTCCTTACTTAGTACACACGTCAAAAATCTGTATAATGTAACACAATGTGTTACAGGGAATCTGGGATGTTAACATATGACCAGTTGACATCCAACACCTGTTACAAACTGATGCTAGTCATTGTGTTATATTATTTCAATAATATTCGTGTCAATCATCCGAACAATATAACATTGTGTTGTACACCATAATTATATATATACCTACTTTTCTTTCATTCTTTAACATTCAACTCTTTTATCTTTTCTTTTTAAAAAAACATTCATTTCTTTAATATACAAGAATTGAACAATAAATCAACACAAAGTAAAAAATTTTTTTTAAGAAAAACACAAAGTATAATTTGAATTAAGATGAGTGGCATATTTCAACTGGTTCGACCTATAGATGAGTTCCGTTCGAAACTTAATTATCATTGATAAGATGTAATATCAAATTATAATCACATCAAAAGCTATTGCATGCATGAAGCTTCCTAACAAAAACTAATTTACTTTGTCGAAACAGATCGAAAATGGACTACGAGATTGCAGGAATCGTCGTCGCCTTGCTTTTATGGGCAGCGTGGGCAGTCTCCACCGAGCGCCGACACCGCC
>AYJT01018621.1:0-20006 GCA_001278415.1 Ocimum tenuiflorum | reverse complement strand
GTTCTACTACGTTCATCTTATAATGTATGTATACATACATATATTATTTTATTGCTCATACGTTATGCATTGTGGTCAAAAAGTTCAGCATGCCTTGTACGTGCCTACGAATTTTCTTTGCTATTTGTCATTCTAGATTTCTTTATCCTTTGGATTCGCTGTTGATTCATTTCGTTGGATCGTTCTTCTTCACGTCCCATTCATTGTAAGTCACCAAGCTCCTTTCGTCACGTACGTGGCAATCTCGAAATTCATAATTAGATCTAAGTTCAATCATTTCAGGGAGCATGCTTCTTAGTTTTTTCTACATTATTGGAGAAAATCCGTGTAAGAGCTTCAACTTAAACATCCATTTAACGCATGCTAAATCCACCAATTCACACTGAACATATCCATACATTATATCATGATTATCGCTTCATGCTTCATATACGTCATGCTTGGACATACTAGCCTCAGTAGCTTAATATTATTTGCTCAACACATGCTTTACAATCAATATCAAAATATTCTCACGAGATGGCTTTCAAAGATTTCTAGTTCATAAACAGGGTTTTCAAAAATCATTACACAAAATTTCACTAAATGAACTTATTTCCAACTTGCCCTTTTTGGGCCAAATATTTCTCAACAATCCTCAGAACTTGTCCAGCATACACATCTCTCATGGGCGTCCACATGGCGACAAAACCCTTTTATTTCAACTTTACAAATAAAATTTTGGCATTTCAAAATCCTTTAGTCACTTGTTTACTCACCCTGCATGGGTTTTTGGAATTCAATCTTCATAATTCCACCACGATTTATAAATTACCTTGTTTTATTTCAGTTGAGGCTGCAAGTCGGAATGTTGAGAAGTACTTCTTCTTCTTATCATAGGTTAAGGTATAAGTTGGTTCTGGAAGGAAACTAGCAAATCAAGTACTAGTCCCAGTTTGGAAAGGATGAGTTAAGTCCAAGACGATTGACCTGCTCTGATACCATTCTGTAACGACCCGACCTCGCTGGCCAGGTAGCCACGATGGAACCGAAGGGAGAAATAATAATAACAATATATAAATTGAGATCTAATCATAATTATAATATCGAAAGAGAGATGGAGTGTGGGTATATACGTTGTTGCGATATCAGAATCAAGATACGAATAACTATTTAACAGAAATAACAGTTTTGAGGAGAAGTATGTGCACATGAATTACTATAATATGAAAATTAGGTTACAGAACCAACAAACTAAATAAATGAAAAGTGCATAACTCAAATTTTCAACTAGCGAAAACATGGTTCAGGGAGGTATATGAAGATACACCCCTTGGGGCATCTAATTCTTAACACGTTCTTGCTCAACGTCATCATGACTCCACAACTCTCAACCTGTACATTTAGAAAGATATGCAGGGCATGAATACAAAAGTACTCAGTGGACACATCGCCAAACATACATTATATATGAAGAGTCAGCACAAGCACAGGGGATCCCACGAGGTTTTATGTTATGAAATCCTCTCGTGTTCATCAAACATTTTGTTTAGTTGAGCTTTTAATTCATCAATGAGCTCATCACATCAACGTCTCTGCTTAATCATAAGTGATTTGTGGAGGAGGCCTCCTCTCACAGTCACGGTGCTCCAATTATACTAGGGTCAAATCCCCAGTCATAACGCCGCCCACAATGCACTAATCTTTCCTCCTCATCGGAAGACAAGACCCAGATCATAATAAATCTCCAACAACCGTTGGTCTCACCCTACCGATATGCTCGGCTCAGGAGTGAAGAGGAAATGAGTTCATATTATGCAAAACAGTTAACCGCTGACAATTCAAGTTCGCAAACAAAGCATAGTTAAGAGAATTTTTGCAACTAAAAATAAGTCGAGTTGTTTTATGTATATAAGAAAGTCCACCTCATATCCTTAGCAATTCTCTAGCGGTGTTTGGGTTGAACATGATCGTTCGCCTTGCCGATAAGTCGTTACCTTCAAGAAGATCACTAAGTGAGGGCTTCATTCGTTGTGTTATGATCGAACTAACATTCATCGACATTAATATTATTTAAAACTCTTAAGTCTCGTGATTACTTTGTCATAAAAATTTATAGTCCCTGGGTTATAGCGGAGACTGAGTTACAAAATGTAGAATAGCACGGTAAGAAGTTCAAGGTAACATGGTACAACTGGTGTTTCGATGAATAGACAGAGTGTTTATTCTCATCTAGTTTTTCATTATATTTAATGAGTGTTGAGATAACTAGACTCAAACGCAGTTGAAAAGAATAAGATAAATAAATATGATCGGGTCCAAATACAAATTTGAGAGGTGATCGGGTTGATCAGGAAGTGATCGGGTCGATTGGGTATAATACTTTGGTTCCAAGTTAATCGGGTCATTGATCAAGGGATCCAAAGTTTGGGGATTGGATTGAGCTGATCGGGAACATGATCAAGTCAGTTGTGAAATAAAATTGAGGTCATTCAAGGTTCAGTCGAGAAATAAAATTAAGGTCGATCGAGGTTTAGGTCAAGAAATAAATTTGAGGTCGTTCGAGGTTTAGGTCGAGAAATAAAATTGAGGTCGATCGAGGTTCGGGTCAAGAAATCAAGTTGAACTCAATGGAGGTTGATAATTGGTCTTTTTGCATGTGTTTTGATTGAGCTTTTTCATTGTTTGAGTTGTTGTCCGTGTTATTTTTGACTGACTCAATGTTTTGTGTTTGTCTTGTGTTTCGTTCTTATTTTCTTTTATTTGTAGGTTTTCGAGTGAAAAAATGAAGTTTTGGAAGAGTCTTGGGTCGCCAGTTCCGAACCGGGCCATGTCATGGAAGCTCTCGGGTCGACAGGAGCGTTCTCGTCTAGCATCGGCTCAGTACCATCGACCAGTCTTGCACAGAAGAAGCCTCAGGTCACCAGTTGGAGAGTATAGCATGAGGGGTGGAGCCGTCGGTCGACGGTTCAGTGCTGTCGGTCGACGGCTCAGTAAAAACATGGGCTTTTCAGCTCAAATCCACGGAATTTTGCCCTACTTCGCCCAAACCTTTAAATAGGCACGCTATGGACGATTTTCAGCAATTTTTTTTTCTTATTTTTTTCAGTATAGTTCATTTCAATTCATAGGATAGATGCATTCCAATTTATAATTTAGATTTATCGCTTTATAGATTAGTTTCGTTCATCTATTCGGATTGTGATAATCGGATTGTGGTTTTATTCGCTTTCTTCACAATCAAGTAAGTATTTTATTTTGCTTTTATTGTTAATCAATTTATGTTTTCATTTATCGCTTTCGATTTATTCGCTTCTATGAGTAGTTAAATTTATCCGATGGATTCTAAGGGCAGATAACGGTTTGAATTGATGCATTGTTGAATTGATTGTCAATGAATCAATAATATTTTGAATCCCATTTTTGTTTTATTCCATTGAAACAATGAAAAGTTGTTTTTCAATGAGTTTTGAATTAACTTTCGTCAAATCAAAAGTTTGGGAAATTAATCGACTTGTATTTCAAAAGGATTAATTGGAGTAGATTAGATTCGAAACGATTAATCGGTTTTGAGGTTTGAACTATTTGGAGTTTTCAATATTTACTTACATTCAAAACATGAAAAAGGAATTTTGGGAATCTACGTCACACAGTGGCTCAAAAGGTTGTGTGTGTTAATTTTGCAAATCAATTCTTTCTTGGCTAGTTGGTGATTGACTCTATTTCGTTAAATCTTGACTTGCGTTTATGACACGATCCTAGAACCCCTGCTATTTTATTAATTGTGTCGTTAGAATCTTGTTAACTTTCTGTTTTAAATTAGTTTAAAATCAACTCTCTTAATCCATTCGACTAGACAATAGGGTTACTAATACGAGCTAGTGATTAACAATGTTTCTTTATACCTAGTCCCTGAGTTTGATCTTTTTATTATTGCGACCTGTTTTCTGTTAAAGAAACCGTGTATCAGAGGTTCGGGTCAACAAATAAAATTAAGGTTGATCGAATTTTAGGTCGATAAATAAAATTGAGGTTGATCGAGGTTCAGGTCGAGAAATAGGATTGAGGTCGATCAAGGTTCGGGTTGAGAAATAAAATTGAGGTTTGATCGAGGATTGATCGAGGGAACCAAAGGTGTTCGGGTCAAGTAATTCAAGGTTTGATCAAGGATGGATCGAGGTTCAGATCGAGGGAACCAAAGGTGTTCGTGTTGAGTAACTCGAGGTTCAATTGGATCGAGGGAACCGAAGGAGCTCGGGTCAAGTAACTTGAGGTTTGATCGAGGTTTGGATCGAGGGAACCAAAGGTGTTCAGGTCGAATAATTTTAGGGTCGATAAAGAATGGATCGAGGTGATCGAGGTGTGCGGGTTTAGTAATTCGAGGTTCGACCAGAGGTTCAGGTCGAGGGGGTCAAGGGTCCAGTTTTGAGTTTTCTTGGTGTGTTCTTGGTGATCTTAATGGATCAGGTTGATCGGGAATTAATTGACTCAATCTTCAAGATCGATCGAGTCGATCGGGCTCTGATTGGGTCCATCGAGAGCCAAGAAATCTCTCGAGAATTTTTGTAATTTTCGTGTTTTTGGTCCGAATCTCGCAATGAAGACATCAATGGGTTTCAAATCAACTAACTAAGAGTTCTAAGAGGTCAAATACAATATTGAATCACGTTTAGACATCAAAGCATGAGAAAGAAAATCTAGGGCTTTCGGGTTAAAGCTTCAAATCATCAATGGATGGAATACTAAGCTTAAAAATGATATTATCATGAATAAACAAGTATCATAACATGGTTTCTAACATGGGATCATCACAATTTTAAAAATTTGAAGAATTAAGAGAGTTTTGGGCTTCACCTTGAAAGAGTATAAATCCGATTTGTGATATGGCTAGCACT
This sequence comes from Ocimum tenuiflorum, assembly GCA_001278415.1. Lineage (NCBI taxonomy): Eukaryota > Viridiplantae > Streptophyta > Magnoliopsida > Lamiales > Lamiaceae > Ocimum > Ocimum tenuiflorum. The sequence continues at coordinate 15,132 of AYJT01018621.1, read as the reverse complement.
CCCTCTTGATTCCCCTTAGATTCCGATGTTCTTCGAAGATTGGGGTTTGATAAAAGTTTCTAAGTGTAGGTCGACTTTCGATTTTGCAAGAGCTTCGTACCAAAATGGGGGAGTGAAGAATGAGGAGGGGAGCCTCTTATTTATAGGAGAGGGATGGAGAGTAAGGACGAAATAGATGACACGAGCGCAAATGCTTTATGGTCTCCAACCTAATACGCGACGTTTCGATTATTCAATTCTCGTTCTAGACGAACAAGATTTTTTCTAAATAATTATTTGTTCGATAATTTATGATTACTGATGTCTCGGGTTTTACCCGTATTTTAGGTCCTGGCATCATCATCCGGCAAATTTTCCGGGAAAATTTCAAATCGCGATAACTTTCAATGTACTCGTCTGATTTCGGATCCGATACCACTTCTGGGGTCCTTATGATAATATCTATATTTATTAATCATAAAATAAGCGATATGAACTTTAGAAAATAAATCTGATATTACTCCTGTTAATTATCAGTTGCTGTCTATATTTCCGGTTGCATTTGTACGGGGCATTACACAAGGCATATATATAACTTAAATTCTTATTAAGCTAGGTTCAGTTGAATCACCGAGATCTTGATTCTCTACTCAGGTCACATAAGAGAATACATCTCAATGTGATACAATTAATACATCGCACGTACCAGTATATCAAACAGCCCAGATAATCTATTTCTCGAATATACTGCAGCCTAGATCGGCGACTCGTCCTCAAGTCGCCTCAGCTGTGATTACTGATCATGCAATCTACTGCAATCTCCTACACGCTAAATGATCCACCCAAGTTATTCGAGATAAACAGACTAGTTATTATGTGAAATGCATGGAAACAGTTAATTTTGTATACAACATAAACAAAGTTAGCTTTATGTATACCAAAATCTAACAGCATCAACACCGTACTGAAAAATAGCATGTCTATGATCCTCCAGACAAGGAGCAAAGATATGCTCTAGAGTTTGCTGATTAGCAGGAATGGTGTTGTTAAGTACCACCTGATAAGGAATCTCATGTGTAGGAGCACGCTGAGGAAGATTTTGTGAAAGATGATGGTACTGAGGATGATGAGGTTGAGGATTGTGAGGCAAGTTACCTCGACTCGGAACATATTGAACTTCAAGAAGATTATTTTGGACAAGTGGAATGGGACGGTTAGGAGGTTGAGGAAATTGAGCTTGCGCTTGTGCAGCTTGCACTTGCTCTAGTACGGCTTGAGTTTGCTACTAATGATGAGCACGCAACTCGACAGAATCCCTCAACAGTTGTTGGAGAATTCAAGAGTGAGATTGGGAATGCCCAGGAGAGGTTGATTCGGATAGGGAACTATTGGTATGTTATGTTCCTCCTCCCTAGGGTTATTATTGATGTTCTCTTGATTATCATTATGAGGAATGTTTTTTGTCATGTTATGCGCCGTAATCTCTCCTAAAGTTTCTACTTCCTCTAGAGTTCTGAAATCCACTAGTTTTGGTTCCTCAATGTTAGCACGATTTTGTCTAATTCTCCTAATGGTCACGTGTAACTCAGGATCTATAGGAATTGGTGTAACTCCTGAAGATCTAGTATTTACCATATGCAAGAAAATAGACATAACAAAGAATATCTACCTAGGCAAGAATATTAAAAGACTAAAGTAATAGTTCACAGAATAAACTAATGTCAACAATCAAGCTAGTCCTGGCGACGGCACCAAAAATTGATACGTGTTTTTCCTAACGGAAAAATGGGTCGCAATAATAAAAATATCAATCATTAGAGACTAGGTGTAAAGAAACGTTGTCAAGCACAAATTCGTTCTTGATAGCCCTATTGTCTAACCAAACAAAAAGAGAGAGTGTTCAAAACTATTTAAAACAGAAAGGCGACAAGAATTTAACAAAACCATTAATAAAGTAGTGGGGATTCTGGGATCATGTCATAAATGCAAGTCAAGAATCAATGAATTAGAATCAATCACCAATAAATTCTTGAATGAATTGATTTGCAAAATTACCAAACACAACCTTTTGAGCCAATGAATGGAGTAGGTTTTCAAAAACCCTTTTTCAATTTTTTTGAATGTAAGTAGTAATCGAAAACTCCAAATCGAACCAACTTTAAAGCCAATTAACTGTTTTTAAATTGATCTACTCCAATTAATCCTTTCAAAACCCAAGTCCATTAACTTTCCAAACTTTTGATTTTGCCCTAGTTTTTCATGACTCTTAATTGATGTCTTAGGATGATTGTATGTTGATTTTGACCACTTAGGACCCTTAATTGAATATTTGGAACCTACTGATGCTTTCCTTGCGAGATTTGGACCAAGAACACGAAAATCACAAAAATTTCCAAACATTTTCTAGGCACATGATCGACTCGATCGGGTTTGAAGATCGAGCCGATCAACCCTCCAATTGACTCGATTCGTCAAGAACACCAAGAACACGCCCAGAAACTTGAAGATCGACCTGATCACCCTTGAAGATCGACTCGATCGATCAAGAACACTTGAATTTACCCAGAAAAGACTTTTGTCTCGATCCTAAGCCTAATGATCGACTCGATCAATATATGATCAGCTCAATCCTCTCAAATTTCTAATCAACTCAAACCTACCTTTGATCGACCTTCAAGACCTAGACCGGAACGACTTGATCGAACCAATCAAGACACTTTGATTCCATTAATCTGAACCTCAATCAATCCCATATTTATTTTCCCGATCGACTCGATCAACCTTCTGTTCGACTTAATCGGTACCTAAAACCTTGAATCCCTCGATCATCCACCTCGATCCATTCCTAATCTAAGTTGACGCCTCATCGACTCGACCAAATTCTGATCGACCCAAATCAGGACCTGTCTTCATTCAAATTATATCGAACAACCTTCGATAACCCACTTCTTCTTTCGTACACAACCCAATCAGTACCTTATCTATTCGATGCCTTACTAACCACCATCAAAGATTCCATGTACCTAATGAATCACCACTTTTACTTCACTTAACCATTTTTTCAATAAGTCAAATATTCATTTCCTCTTTTCATCGACATCTTGTTTAATCTTACTTCACAACCGAATGACTGCTTTGGAAAAATATATAAAACCTTGACTCCAAATCCGAATAGGGAGATTTCTTTGAACACTATTGATACCCAAGTATCTGACCGTGTCTCCGCTCTGACCCAGTGATTAAAAGTAATACATAAATATTTAATATCATTAACTTATGAGATATGTTGTGTATACTTAGTCCGCTGTTAATAGTAACTCGATGTTGTACTTACGTCCGTGATTTCGTGAAGGTGCTCATCTCATCGAGGGAGCCGCTGAGCAGATCCACATGCATATCCTTGAGTTTAGTTAGAACGTGAGGTGGGCTTTCTTATATATATTAAACAACTCAATATGCTTTTATTGAAAAAATCTCTAAACGATGTTTTGTTTGAGATCTCGAATTGTTAGCACTTCACTATTTTTGCATAACATGACTTTGTACCTTGTGCGCGCTTGAGTCGAGAAAATCAGTAGGGTGAGACCAATGGGTGTTGGTGACTTATTTACGATTCAGGTCTTGTCTGCCGATGAGTAGGCAAGAGTAGTGCACTGTGGGTGGCATTATGTTGAGGATTTTACCCTACCATAATGGGAGCACCGTGACTGTGTGAGAGGGGCCTCCTCCACAGATCACCTTTAATTATGGAAAGTGGTTGACGTGATGAGCTCATTGATGGATTGAATGTTGTATTAGACAAAATGATTTGATGAACACAAGTGGATTTCAAAGCATAAAACCTCGTGGAATCCATGTGCTTGTGCTGACTTTCATATATAATGTATGTTTTGGCGATCTATCCACTAGGGTGCTTTTGTACTCATTCTTGCATGTCTTTCTAAATGTGTAGGTTGAGCACGATGAGGAGAGGAAGACATTGAGTTTAGGAAATTGTTTAGAGATAATTATTGCCCAGAAGGGTACATCTTCATATGTATTCTTCAAGCATGCTTCCTGATGTTAGACAGTTGTACTCAATGTCTGTATTTGAATACACTCTAGTTATGTTGGTTCTGTAACTTAACTTATTCACATCTGTAATCGACTATGATTTCGTTCACTCTCTGTAACATCATATCCCTTTGACTCTTGACTCTTTTGTATAAATTTTTGATGATCGATTGTTCAAACTCGTTTATTGATATGATTATCCCTCGGCCCCACAGTAGTGTCCTGGCCAGGAAGGTCGTGGCGTTATAAGTATTTTATTTATTTTTTTCGTATCTTTTTCATATTTTCGTTGCTGGTTGTTCTGAATGTGTTAAACATGTTGAACAACATTTGTTATTTGACAATTATAAAAGTTTTTCTAGTTTGCAGCAAATCGAGCGCAAAAACCTCGGATTAATTTCTATCATAACTAATGTATTTTTTCATTTTTTTAGTTATTCTTTTTGCATGTCAAAATTTTAACATAGTATATAATTTTTCTTTTTCCATTTTTATTCGATTTAGACTTGTCATTAGGGTTTAATTGGCAAATGTTATGACAAAACCAGATTCTGCGGGAAACAAATAACCACCCAATATTCTCAAATTCATGCAAGTTCATAGTAATTCTTGAATTAAAATCAAATAATCGGGGGTTCAAAATAAAAAACTAAACCCTAGAAATTAAAGAATGAACCTTAAAAAGTTAAACATAAAATTTTAAAAAGAAAATAAATATAAAGACATGTAAATTTAAATCTAAATAATGTTGACCTAACCTGTCAAATGGATTAGGTCTATTCAATGTCCGCAACTAATGATTTGTGCCCCTAAATTAGTCTATTAGAATATGCTTGATTTCGTTATTTTAGAAAAGAAAACCTCATCATTTGTTAAGAACAATGCGGAAGCGTTAGAAAATAATTGCGGAATTAGTATGCCCTTATAAAGACCTTAGATGACTTGTAAAAAAGTCAACTGGCTCTTTGAAACTTTGTTGACGAGTAGGACTAGGGTTTCTTGTAGTTATACTCCAGCTACTAGCGGTAGTTGGGTTTCAAAACAATTATAAGATAAACAAAGTAAAGTAAGCAAGTAGATTACACAGGATATATAGAGGTTCAGATATAAATATCCTATGTCCTCTCTTACTTCTCCACGAAGGGAAATCCACCATAGACAATTGTACACGGTGAGTTAATACGGGTTCCAATCAACTATCTTCTCTGACGGGGAACCTCCTTCGTTCTCGATCACAGGCACGGCTGAACTCAAAGCTTTACCGAAATCCACTTCATAGGCTTCTCGTTCTGCAGGCTAAAGGCTTGAATTCCCTTCACGAATGTTGAATAGTTGGGTTTTGTCTCAGATAGGAATTTGGGACTCTCGGAAACCTTAAGTTGTAAATAGCTGTTGGTTCTCCAGTGTTCTCGAGTATAGAAACTCGGAAAGGTTAAAGACCTTTTAGAGAGAGCTTTAAGATATTGCAAAAGGTTCGAGTTTTGCAAGCATTAACTAACTCTTTCTCTGTCGATGACTCTTCTATTTATAGGCCAAAGACGAACAATATTCACTTTTAGGCATCAAAAAATATGGTCGTTGATGTCTTTTTTGCAGGCTTTAGTACTCTTTTATCCATCGGATACCTTTTAAGGAAATTTCTTGAAAGTCAGCTCTACTATAGGTCTGGCCAATTCTAAAATTCCTCTTTTGTCTCTCAGTTGTTCGAAGGACAACTAGGCTTGATAGCTTACTTGAACAGAAAAGTTGTTACGAACTTAAGAACTTTTCTTGAACTGAAGGTTAGCTTCACTTTTGATAGTAAGCTATGGGAGTCAACTTCTCTCTCTTAGCTGTCAATTCAGATCGAACTGTCAGCTGTGTTCCTCGCCGCTATGGTCTTGATCTTCAGCTCTCTTCGGACCTAAGCTATTACAATTTATTCCTGTACACGGATTTCATTCTAAGCTTAGTTCTATATTAATGGTCTTGATCTTCAGCTCTCTTCGGACCTAAGCTATTACAATTTATTCCTGTACATGGATTTCATTCTAAGCTTAGTTCTATATTAATGGTGTTTGATATAACTCAAAATACAATAATTCCTAACAGTTTCCCCTTTTCTGATGATGTCAAAACCATGCGCAACTAGAATATGTGAAAGAAGTTACAATTGACATCCCCCTTAACATGTTCTTCCATCTATCTAGGAGATCTGAAAATCCCAAAAAAAAAGACAAGTGTCAACACTTGTTTTTATTAAGAACATGGGATGCAAAAAAAAATAATAATAATAATCAGATGTAACTGGCAACTGATCACACTCAGTTGTGCATACCCAGTTGCAACTATAAAATCATTTAAGTATTTGAGAAAACTAAAATTGTCATTCAAAGAGTATTAGTCAGTTTATAGATTCAGTTCAGATTACATTGTACATCTTGATAATGCTTTGAAGAACATGTACTAAGAAAAATGAACTTGACTAACACCTATCTACTCAGCTGGCGTATGATTTTGATTTCTTCTCCTTTCTTTGCTTCTTCCTCTAAGCTCTCTTCTGCTCTTCTTCAACTCCTTTTCTTTTCAGTATCGCAGCTTCAACTTTAGCTGCCTTGAGTCTCTCTTCTGCAGCTCGCAGTTTCTCTTCTTTCTCCTTTTCCTTTCTGGCTGCATCATCTTGATCCTTCTTCACCCGCCACTCTTCCCCCTTTTTGACAACATCAGCAAGGGCGGAGAAGCATTGGCTGATAACTTGTAAGCTTGAGGAGACTGATTGCTAAACTCTAGCCGTAGCCTGTAATAGCATCATGGAATCCAGGGCTGGCTGGGCCTGAGCAGTGGAGGGGGTAGACACTTAACGTCGAGGAGCAGTATCATGAGATAGGACAAGATCGAGACTGGAAGTTGGCTCTTCGGCTGCAGTAGATGGAGCAACTCCTGGAAACAAGACCATCAGTAGCTGTGAAGGATCTTGCTCTAGAACTGACTGAGCTGGTAGATTTGTCGAAGAGATTGAGGCGCAGTAGTTAACTATTAGGGAATGATGATCTCTTGAGTAGTTATGGCTGGGGTCATGGTCAACTGGGGCTGTACATTGGAAGGTGAAGAAGAAGGGTCCCTGGATGGATGATTTTCTGAAGATGTTGCAGTCGAAGTTGAGAGACTAGCTCGGGGGATGGAAGATTCTCTAATTTGGATGCCTTCCCCCTCATTCAAGTTAGGAAGACCCTGTTGGGTTTCCGAAGCTGCAGCTGCTTGAGTTGTCTCAGTTGCAGGAGAAGGTACTTCTTGAGCATCTTCAGCTATCTCCACATCTTTCAGCTGGTGCCTTCTCAAATTCTTGCTCATGTGGTGGAGACACCTCAGCTGAGGACCAACTTGTCTTGGCACCATCTCTCTTTTCTTTCTCAGCTGAGGGATCTTGCTCAGCTGGGCTTGGTGAGTCTCATCAGCTACCTTAGAAGTCGGGCTGGTTAGCTCGGCCTGTTCTCTCTAAAACTCTTATGAAACTGAGTATTGGCCGAAGGTTGGGCCAAGAGGGGCAGCTGGATCAACAGGAACATCGAACAGCTAAGGAAAGTGAGATCCGTCCAACTCTTGTGTGGGGCTAAGTCTGGCAGAGCTGGTCCCTGCTGCATCAGCTATCGATCGAATCGAGACTCCTTGTGCTGAGCTGGGGAGAACTCCAGCTTTCTTTTTTGGGGGGAGATCATCAGAACCCGTAGTCATTTTGAAGGTGATGATCTCTTTTATTTTGTCGTGTAGTTCTCCCTTCTTGAGTGGCCTGCTCTGGTCACTCCCTATCCGTCTGCGCACCCACTGTTCGTCTGATCTCCAAAAGGTGATCCCCATCCTGGCAAGGAGAATGATCATCTTCTCACAGTCCATGGAATATCTCCAGTAATAGAATCTTTGGGCACGGATGGCTTCACGCACTGTCAGTTGAATAAGAGGATGATCATCACCCTCAAGCTCTTGAAGCACAAATTCCAATCGCGAGTGGGCACTCCCTTCAATCCTATTTTTAGGATCGCGGCTCCACTTTATAATGTCTGAATTTTCGACTAAAGAATCTCGTAGAGAATGGCACCAATCAGTTATCCTCCGTCACTGAAATGCATTGTTGGGCAGTCCAGAGGAGGGGACGAGAATCTATGTGTCCAAGCACGGTTCGTCAAAAAAACGATTGTCCCTCAAGTCCCATTAATGATGAGAACTGTCACTGGGACCACTCAGTCGGCTGGAATTTCCAGCTCCAGCTGTCTCTGGGGTTCATCGAAGAATCTGTTCATAGAGGAGTCTGAGCTGCTGCTGGTAGAAGACATAGTTTGAGCAGCTGGTTTTTGTGCAGCTGACTCCTAAATAAGGATTCTCTATGTCTTCCATTGGGGCTCCTCAAAATATCTCGAGAAGACTCATTTTCTTCTTCCATGATGTCTTGGCAGCTGGCTTCTTGCCTTTTCCAGTTTTTGCCTCTTTAGTTGTCTCCTTGGTACGAATAGTTACCAAGGATTTCTTCTTGGCTGGGGTAGAAGTCCCTTGCCTCTCTTCAATCGCTCAGCTAGCAGCACCTGGTCTAGTTCGTTAAACAGTGTGTCCTCAACTCTCTTCTGGGTAGCTGAGGCTTCCTCAGCCTCATTGAGCTGGTCATTAAATCATCCATCGTCAAAATCATCCCCTCTGCATCATAACTGGGGGTGGAACTGAACCCTTCATCAAAAGTTGTTCTCCACAGCTTGTTTTTGGGGTTGAGGAGCTTTGACCTTCATCGGTGCTTTCTCGGTAGCTGAGAGGGGTATAAATTTATACACCCCAGTTTCTCGCATGTGCCAATAGCAGGCAGCAGCTTCTCCATCAGGTAGCTGATGGTCAGTCCGAACTGGATGTCTTTCGAGAACACGTGTTTATTCTTGATTCCTTCTTTTCTGCATACATTTTCTAGTAGCTTGTTAAAGACAAACTCATCCCAGTTTGCCTCGACTCCATCATCTATCACCATCACCAACTTGTATTTCCTTGATGATAGTTCAGACTTTGTCCCAAAATCACAAACGATCATTTTATTTACTACATCTAGCAGAAGTGCATAGATGTCTTTGAAAGAGTCCTTGGGGGTTTGCATCTTGAATTGGTACTGGGCTTTCTTCCCAGAGTCTCTCCATTTGAGCCAATGAGCCTTCTCCGGCTGGTCAACTTCATCAAGATAGGAGAAAATGGAGAGACCTTTGTTGCAGAGTCCAAATTCTCTTATGAGAAAGGCTGGAGAGATGGTGATTTTGGTGTCGTATACTTTGATTAAGAGTGATCTTTCATCTATGGTAATGGTGGCTATTCTGAAGGACTCAGCCACCAGATTCGTGTAAAATCTCTTGGGAGGTGACAAACTGGAGGACAGTTGTCTTCTGCAATTTCTTCTCCAGATCTGGGATAGGCTGTGGGTAATCCTTGTATTGTTTCTTTAGGAGGGAGAGGTTTAAGATCTTGTTCTTCTACACTTGGACTTGACGTTGCTTCGCGTGCATGAGATCTCTGGAGCCGGTTTTAGAGATCGGCCAAAGGAATGGATGTGGGAATGTTTTGAATGGATTGATCTTTGGATACGTGACCCATTGAGATGTTTGAAAATAAGAAGCTTGAAGGATTTTTATGAATGCAATGAAACAGGAATGGAATAGGCTTGTTGAAATTAGGGCTCGAGGGTTTGAAGAAGATGGAAAGAATTTGAACGAGGGTGAAACATTCCTTATATAGAAAAATTTGAGTATGGATGAATGGATATGATTAAAGGAGAGTTGAGATCTTCAACCATCAGGATTACTTGGCATCTGCTACAGTATAGAGGCAGTTGTCCTTAAAAACGATCGTGGTCAGTTACCTTTCCACGTGGCAGCTTCCTATTGATCTTTGACACGGCCAATCTTAGTCTCATTTAATGCGGCATTTATGTCATTTGAATTTTATAAATGACATAAAAGCGGAAGAATTAAATGTCTTCAAGACTAAGTTCCCCTTAAGTATAAAATCAATTGACCGAGAGTCGGGACTCAATCCGATCAATGTCAGCTGTGACTGAGAGCTGGGACTCAATTTTGTTATGAGATAGCTGACTAATATACTTCATAAATATTTACATAGCTGAGAGTCGGGACTCAGTTGTCCTCTTACTAGGTAACTGAAAACTAATCAGCTCTCTCGGTCAGTTCTTAGTACACAACTGGACAACTGAGAGCTGAGACTCAGATGTCCAACACCACTTGATTAATACGAAATAATAACTGAGAGCTTGGACTTAGTTACCCTACCCTCCAACTATATTAAGATAGCTGACAACTGAGAGCTGGGATTCCTTCTCTTCCTTCTCCACGAAGGGAAATCCACTATAGACAATTGTACACAGTGAGTTAACACGGGTTATAATCAACTATCTTCTCTGACGGAGAACCTCTGTCGTTCTCGGTCACAAGCACGGCTGAACTCGAAACTTTACTGGAATCCGTTTCCTAGGCTTATCGTTCTACAGGTTGGAGTTCCCTCCATTAACGTTGAATAGTTGGATTTTGTCCCAGATAGGAATCTTGGACTCTCAGAAACCTTAAGTTGTAAACAGCTACTGGTTCTCCGGTGTTCTCGAGTATAGAACCTCGAAAAGATTAAAGAGCTTTTAGAGAGAGCTTTTAGAAAGAGCTTTAAGAGATTACAGAAGGTTCAAATTTTGCAAGCATCAACTAACTCTTTCTTTATTTGATGACTCCTCTATTTATAGGCCATGGTTGAATAGTATCTATTGGAAGCAACGAAACAGTAGTCACTTTCAGGCGTCAGAAAATATGGCTACTGATGTCCTTTTTGTAGGCTTTAGTACTCTTTTATCCATCAGATACTCAATTGTGGCTATTGTCCACTGATTAATGATTGGTTGATTGACTACCTTTTAAGGTAATTTCTGGAAAGTCAGCTTTGTTGTAAGTCTGAGCAATTCTGAAATTCCTCTTTTGTCTCTCAGTTGTTCGAAGGACAACTGGACTTGAGCTGACTTGAACTGAAAATTTCTTACGAACTTTTCTTGAACTGAAGGTTAGCTTCACTTTTGATAGTCAACTATGAGAGTTAACTTCTCTCTCTCTCAGTTGTCAGTTCAGATTGAACCGTCAACTATGTGTTCCTCACAGCTGTGGTCTTGATCTTCAGCTCTCTTCGAACCTAAGCTATTACAGTTTATTCCTATACAAGAATTACATTCTAAGCTTAGTCCTATATTAATGGTGTTTGACATCATTCAAAATACAATAATTCCTAAGAACAGTATTTCCTCCAAAATAAATTTAAACCCTATCTTTATAAATACGAAGAAAATTTTCCATTATTCCTCACTATTAATAGTGGAATTAATGTCGGAGAGTCAAAAAGGGGAACTAAAAAATAAACTAGAATGAACTTTTTAAGGTGTTTCACTTTTGGTTGCAGGTAATATGCACGTCATACTTACATATGTAGTGGAACACTTGAAATTTATAGGTCTATCGCACCCCTAATATGAATGTGGTAGACACCATCGATCAAGCGAGAAATTCTCTCATTTTTTCCTTTTCTATTTTAGCAAACTCTCCCTTTTTTTTTAATTCAATATTTGATTCTTTTGGACCCACCATTTAGTTTATATCAACGTGACTAAGCATGACGTAAGAATCTTACAGAGTCTTTGAGTCGAGAATCTTGCATAGTTGATTGAAGCTTTTTGAGGCGAACTTTTCGATACTCCAAATGGCCAAATAAAGAAAAATAAATTCACCACTCCCACCTTTTAGAAAATCAGTTGACTTGTTACAAGCAAAGCGTAGTCAACGGGGGCTCCACGTTCAGTGTTATTTTATTTATTGAGAATTTACAAATCTCATTGAATAGCTATAAACATTTAATTAGTGCATCACATTCGATGGTTTGGACCGTACCATTTTCCTATATTTATGGCCATTCTAAATGAGAGCCACAGAAATAATTAAAAAGCATGCACCGTCTAAGGTGGAAGAAATTATTGATACCAGAAAAATAAATAAATTATAATAATCCCTCATCATTAAAGACCAAACCTAGGTAGTGCTTTTTCTAGATTTCTTAAGCTATCATGTTTTCATTCCAATGCCCAAGCGTCATGATTATTCGACCCAACTTTCGGGAAAACAATTTTAACTTTTTTCTTAGCAAACTTATTTTCGTAATAATAATATTAATTGATTCGTAAGAATTTGTTCAACGAGAGTATAAGTGTTAATTGCACCGAATATCACAAATTTTGTATAATAGTATTTATATTTCTTTTAAGTCATTGCAATTAAGATATCTTCAAACGTTCCTAATCCGAAACAAATGGGTCGGTTTGAGATTTCTTATTCTAAAATGGTGTTACACATTGCGTTATACTACTCAGATGATTGACATGTGTAATGAAGTTTAAAAATTTTGGAGAATTGTTAAGTTAGGACCGGAAAGATGATTTATTTATCAATTCGGGACCGAAAGATCACCAAGATTCTTGATTTAGGATTCAAAAATTTGCAAGATTCTCGATTCAGGACATCCATACTTAACGGTGTTAGTAAGTCATCTAACGAAAGATGATGTGACTGTTATATACTGTGAATAAACGATTGCAGTTGAATTGAAGGGATAAAAAGTCAAAACATTGTGAAAGAAACTATGTACCGTATAGAAGATGAGGAGGAGGCAACGATCGCAATTTTATGACTTTGTGAGAAAATTATGGTTGTAATTTTATAAATTTAATGTTGATTTTTTAATTTAAATTAATTATGAGAGTGACGTGAATACGTAACGATCATATCATCTTTCTTTGGATGACTTATTAACATCGTTAAATATGTAGGTTCTGAATTGAGAATCTTGGCTATCTTTCAGGTCCTGTATTGACAATCTATCTTTCGGGTCCTGAATCGACAGATAAATCATCTTTCAGATCCTAAATTGATTATTCTCCAAAAAATTATCATGACTTATCTCCATCAATGAGTACATATGTCAATCATCCGAATAATGTAATAAAATTCGTAACACCATTGTACATGACAGACAATCTGAATTGAGTATTTTCATGTAAAACTCAAGTATTAAGAAAAAGGGGAGTACCCTGAAAAAATTTTGAAAAAATCTTTATTTGTATTTTTTTAATTAAAAAGAGAGACGAATTTTAGATATAAACAAGTAAAAAGAAAAAAAAATCATAAAGAATCGGAGCTAAGTCTTAATTGAACATTTGTCTGTGTTCCAATATGTCTTTGAGATACAATCATTCAAAAGGATCTTAAAAATCGAAATTTGTTCAAAGTTTGTTATATTAGGTGCAATTAATCATCACATAAATATTATCGTTGTTAGAAACTTCAATTTCTATGCACGTTTGCGAATTAATGCCGATTATTTTTATTGAACAATGTTAAATCATAGTAAAGCTCTTTGCGTCATAGTGCGCGTTCTTTGTTTTCAAAAGACAATTAGGGGATGTTTAGTTGGTGAATTTTTGAATCAAGGAATGGAATGATTCCGAAATTCACCGTTTGGTTCGAGGGTTTGGGGACCAATATTTGGGAATCATTATCCAAAATTTGGGAATCCCCAAACCCTCCCTTTGTGGAGGGTTTCATTATCATTTCCAATTTTACTTTCAAAAATTAATTTTTTTATTTGTATTTTATGTCATCTTTATTTATTTATTTATTCATTTATTTTTTAATATTTTTATTTTATTATAATTGAGAATGATTTTCAAAATCCATTTCATAAACCAAAGAAATTTATTGGAATTATGAAACCCACCCTCATTCCATCTAATATCAAATTCATACTCATAGTAATTCTCGATAGTTATACCAAACGCCCCTTTACAATCTACAAATATTATTGAAATTGTTTGCAGTTTCATCGTAATATTGAAACCTGGCTACATCCAAACCTGACTAAAGATTAAAAAAGTGCATGTCCTAATTAACCACTTCATCCGCAAAGACCGTGCTTTACGTTAAACTAAACCAACTTTCACCATTTCAATCGATGACTCAAAAGCTGACATGAAGATAATATGTATTTATTTATATATAATAATTAGTATATGAAAAGAATTCTGATTGCATTTAATTTCAACATGCATGGACATAATTATTAGTGTGTCGTTATTTAGTGATGCATTGCCGCATAATATTGCATGCATGCATGCTTGTCGTTATTTAGTGATTCCTACCTTCGGTTTATTATCAGAGTTAGTATATAATTTTGGGTCTATTTGGGCACAATTTATCCAACACAAATGGGCTACACAAGGGGTTAATACAGTCATTTTACTCATCATTTCCATTAGTATATAATTATTCTTTTGTAATGCTTTATTTAATTTTAGACAAATTAACACACCTTTTCACCATCTGTGATGAAAGAGTAGAGATATTAGTTTGAATCTAGGATTGTACAATAAATTCTCTTTCTAACATTTATTATTAATTATACTTTCCAGTAATTGAATCAACTAATTTTCATATCCTAAAATGGAATGTTTTCATATCCCTAGACCTAAATTGAAATCGATATACTCTCTTATTTAGTGGGTACAATATGAAATATATATATCTTTGTGAGAAACAATATGAATTATATTCATGCGTGTGTGTGCATATATATTCTAATACTAATGGATGATAAATTATCATTTATTATTATTTTTAGATAAAATTATCATTTATTAATAAACACATATAAGTTGATTAAAAAAACGTATAAGTGACATGCTTTTCAAATAAGATAACAAAAATAATTATAAAGATGTGACGCATGATATTACGTTATACTATATAGTTTAACAGTAATTAATAATATTGAAATGTAATGGATTACATTATACACTATAATAGTATATTATTATGTATCATGGTGCGCAAAATCTTCTAAACTTGACGAATTTGATGATTCAAAGTTTTAAGCGGGAGTCCTCCATTTTTAAAAGTACTGCTACGATCTCGTCATCGCTATTATTCTCGCCCGTGTTGCATCATTCTCGGCATCTGACATACATAGGTTTAAGAGAATGTCTGTGTTCTAAATATCCATGCTTGTTTC
>AYJT01018546.1:0-18716 GCA_001278415.1 Ocimum tenuiflorum | reverse complement strand
TTCCGCAATATATTATATCTTTGATTTGGGACCAACAATATTTATTTAAAGTTTTATATGATATGGAGCATACACTAATTTTATATAAGAAAATATATTACACTTTTGGTATAAAATTTTTCGATTTTTTTTAATATCATCAATTCTATATTTGATATTTAGCTTCTTTGTATCATCTCAGCCATTGAAAAAAAATTATAGTGCATATTTATATACTACAACAATTATATCCATCTTTACCGTGTTAAAGTCAATTTTAAAATTCGAAAAAAATATAATTGAAGCTTCAAATGTTTTAGTTAAACTTGATTTTGAGATAGGATTACCACCTGAACCCAGATAGGTTAAAGACTTAATATTGCCCTCCTCGCCCCACACACACGTGCACATATACATTTGCCCATAATCTACATTTGCTCATAATCTTTATATCACGTCAAAAAATTTCCATATTAAAAAATAAATGCTAGAAAATAGCAATACCAACTTCTTTTAAAATATAGCTAGATATAAGCACTATTTTCTTAAATTTATAATTTAAAAAAAATAATTGATTAGATTTTCGAATATAAAAGCACATAAAAAGTAGCCCAGTTTGTAATTTGAATGGACACAATTTTGAATTTTTTTATTCTTAATTGAATTGATAATGTTAATACATCAAATAGTTGCAATCTCAAAAGAAATAGTACACACTTTTTTGTGCAATATAAAGCATCAAATATTATAAATTTACCTATTTGAGCTCTTACTTCAACTTTTTAGTCGAATTTGTTAACAGTGAAATATTAACAATTCATTTATAACTCATTTATCTTTTATTTTTCTTCATCAACACACTTACATTGTTCTTTTATTTACATAGGCTCATTTGTCGAATCTCGGGTAAGTTAAGAAAAATTTTAAATCTTTTTTAACAAACTATAGTTTAAATTTGAAACTACTCAACTCTACTAAATTCCCTTTTGTGTACAACATGTTGCAATTAAAAATTAAATATTTCAATCAAGTTTTAAGATATTGAGTATTTCAAACTCTAGATGTCACAAACACTAAACTTTAGATGTGGTCTTTCATTAACCACTCAACTCTATATATAATTGGTATAAAAATGCGGAAGTTTTTACATATGTAAAAATGTAAATTATTAAATTGCCAATAAACTTTAATCGAAAAATTTGCAATCCAATACAAATTAAAAGTATCTATGGAGTCCGACTTTAACATGTACTCGAATAATTATGGAAATACTTAATACTTTAATGTAATACATTTTCATAGTGTCAGCCTTCACATTTTTTCGTGGGCGTGCACAGAAAATGACCGCTTCAAATTTTAATTTCATGGCTACCTGAGTTTTCAATTTACTAACGCCATGAGGATCATTTGGACAACATCTTTTGACTTTAATTTCAAAATTTAAAATAAAAATTCATACTTAATTATTGATTATTTTAAGGGTATTCGTACTA
Source organism: Ocimum tenuiflorum (assembly GCA_001278415.1). Classification (NCBI taxonomy): domain Eukaryota; kingdom Viridiplantae; phylum Streptophyta; class Magnoliopsida; order Lamiales; family Lamiaceae; genus Ocimum; species Ocimum tenuiflorum. Next base: position 17,244 of record AYJT01018546.1, on the reverse strand, counting down.
ATGATCTTATATGTTCCATGAATTCAATTCATTTCCACTAATTAAGATTACAACTTAAATACAAAATTGATAGTGAATATAATCATATGATGCATACGCTATTTTTGAAATGAAAATAATATATAACAAAATCTAATGTAAAATAAATAGCAAAACTTGAAAAGTGGTAGCTATAAATGATTATATCAAATATGTGGGACCATACAACTTAAGATCTTGCTATACAAATTAAACCCATAATAAAATAAGTGACCTCTTTTTCATCTTTAAAAATTTCCCCTAGCAATCCAATTGTGATTCTCTATATTTCATCTTACTTATTTTTTTAATAAATTCGATTATTTTAAAAAGTAAAATTGTATAGCACATTTAGTTTTTGAGACACGAGAAGTATGTGTTGAATAACTTCAACATGGAATAAAAGATTGAAATGTGATGAGATAATAGGATACATTTTAGTATATTTTGAATGTTATGAATTTGAAATCTTCATATTCGAATTATATTTAAATAAAATAGGTAACTATTTATAGTTATACAATAAACAATACAAAAAAATTAAATATTAACTTCTTATAAAAAAATTTAGTACGTCAAACACATTGGATAAGAAAACATCAATAGGACAAATAAATAACATCTACTGAATAAATTAGAATATACTTTGACATCTAGATAACAAAGCAATCTGCGTGAATAGAAAAAACAACTTGAACGGTCTTCTACAATTTTTTCATTCCGTGGCGTTGAATAATAGAAAAACACATCCTATAAAAATATTAATATTAAAAAGGAAATAAAAGTGTTATAATAAAAATTTGTTTCCTAGATACAATTCTTGAGGATTTCTCAAAATAGGAAGCAGCATCCTACAAAAACTTTAACAAACTAAAATAAATAATATAATGATAAATAAAAAGTAATTAACAAAAATTTGGATAAATCTAAATCTGGATAAATCTCTATTTCATGGCTCTTCTGTAGATAGATCTATAGCACATTCATCTTGCAAATATATCTTAAAATGGTATTCATTATTGATAAAAACATGATAGATAATTATAGGTGGGATGGTAAATTAAATAAGGAATGTTTAAACACAATCATAATTCTAGTCAATACAAATATAATATAAAGTAAAAACGTAAAAATAACGCCGATTTCAAAAACAAAAGCACCATACAAATGAAATTGATTTTGAGAGAGGAACGCATCATAACAGAAAATTAGGTCGGCCACTCACTTATGTGCCACGTGAATTAATAATTTTAGTTTTATAATCTCATTTACTATCATATTATTAATTGTTTCCACAATAAATTGATATTAACATGTTATTCCTTACTTTCCCATAATATGGTGATTTTCCAATTTTGGAAGCTTAATTTTGGCGGGAAAATAGTTCTTTTAATTACCTTTGTAGATATAGATATAGATATAGACTAATAATATATCCGTGCATTGCATGGGGCATTGCACGTTAATTAGTAATATGTACACACATATACACATAGTAGTTATAAAAAGAGTAGATTGAATATAAAAAATTATTTAATATTAAATAAAAATGAATCTGAATTCCAAAATTTTTAAAATTTACCGTTCAAAATCACTTCACGATTTTATTAATTATTTTTCAAATGAGTATCTTAAGCTTTATTATTTGGTACATTATGACTTTTACTGAGAACAGATATATAAAAACCCTGAATCACATAGAAAATCTTTTAGCACAAATGTTGTTCCACACATACATGTAGCTTGTTGATACACATGTATATAAATACAGTTCTTATTATAGTTTGAAAACATATAAAAATAATTGCAGTCAACGTATCCGTCCTAAAATTTGATATTCCAGTCCAATTAAGTAGATATTATAACCGTAAATTAAAGTGAAGCCGACTGACATTTTTATGTGTTGTAGTAATTATGTTTACTAAATCTATAATTTTCATTCTAGAGGAAGAGGACTAATGTTAGTAGTAGTTTGCCACTTTGAATATAGTATTTTGCTACTAATAAATAAATATCAATTGTATGATGAAATTTATGTAGATGGTATTTCAAATATAAGATTGGAGATGAGTTTCAATCCACAATACTGAAGAATATATAGAAACATAAACATAGAAATATTTAAAATTATAATCTAGAATTGTTTTATTGCATATGAATGTTTGTTAACAAAAATGTTCACCACTTATAATCGAATTCCCTCGTGGTAGCCCAACTTGGATTTAGCATTTCGAAGATATTGCATTCCAGCTCAGGTGAACACATACGCAATGAAGCAAATACAAGATTCTCTTGTCCGTTATCACAAATAGAAAAGGAAAAATATTTTATAATGTGCAGAGAAGCCAACATACATATTAGGCTCCCGTTATTCTTTTCTTCACATGGTCCCCTATATATCAAGGTCGGACATGTACACACACATGGACGGACCTATGTTAATGAATGTGGGTGCTTCAGTCCCCCAGAAAGTTCGTGTATTTTGTTGTGGAATTGTCGGATATTTATATATTAGTCCCTCCTTGGTTCTAGAACTAGCTAAAACGAAGAAGAGGGTGATGACTATGAAAAAAGATGAAAGAAGAAAAAAAAATTGGAGAGAACTCCATTAGCGTGTATTCGAAGTTGAACGAAAGATAAACAAATAGGTTGGAGAAGACGATAGTATGTCAGAATTGTGTCTAATAAAGAGTTCAACCCCCCAATAAAAATTTTCTAGGTCCGTAGACACATACAGATATAATCATATGCAAACCATTTTTAAATACAAACTATGCACGAGTCTCGTTCATTTATATTTGTAATATAATTGTTCGACTCCATCAACTTTTTTTCTATTCACTTAAATAAGGATATTAAGGTGATTTGATCAAATATGATATGTGTTGTTTTTTTCTCTTAAAAGATTGTTTAAAACTTTAAACATCGATAACTCACTCAAATTAAATTATTTTATTTTATTGCATATAATGTATTATAAAGTTAATTTTGTAAGCTTTCAAATGCGACTTATATTGAATATGTTTTCTTAACATAAAAAAATTATGCTAACGCAATATATTATATATGATTTTATATAATAATATAGTCATTTGTATATGAGTATATATTCCATGCACACAGTACAATTTGAATTTAACAAATTTATACAACATTTACTACAATTGTTTTTATGCATATAAATGTATTATCAATTGCATACTCATATATATGATTTCATACCATTATATATAAATTGTATGCATATAATAATAGACCCGTTTGAATATGAGTATATGTAAATTGTCAAGAAGTGAATAATTAATTTTACTAAGATAACCTTAGTGCAATACAACAACCACATACATATGCACGCAAATGAGAAACTAATTATAACCGCCAATTTGGATCATCCCACAACCATGATGTGTGCTAGTTTGCATACTAATGACGGTTTTTACTGTAGTGCAATCCTATAAATAAGAATAAATCTCCTTAGAGTGATAAATAAAAATAAATCTCGGTCTTCCATTTGCCTATCAAACGATCAAGGCATAATAATTTCGTATGCATTATAGGCGAAATATTTAGTATTCTCAAATTTAAGGGTAATTATGAAAATATATATCAATTCATTTTTTCTCTGCCCTCTTAAATTGTGTAAAATTTCAAATAATAATAAATCACTCAATTCAAATTATTTTTCCGCATATCTTATATCAAATTATAAATTTAATTTCATAAGGTTTTAAACGAAATCCATATTGGATATGTTTGTTCGATATAAATCGAAAGAAAAACCGAAATATAGTTATAATGTGTAATGTGTCACAAAATTCTTCCTCTATCTAACCACACATCTCATAGACAAGTTGGAACTAAAATTCTTCTTAAACTCATAGACAAGAAAAGAAAAACTAAGGCTCAAATGGGCTAACCACCATCAATTCACCATCCAAACCACACATCTCATAGACAAGACGAAACCAAAATCTCTCTTAGACTCATAGACAAGGAAAGAAAAATCAACCTCAAAGGGGATTACAACGGATAATGTAAAGATAGGAACGGATTCATAAAAAATGGCATGTGATCATATTTAAATTCCATATATTCACTAATGAAAATAAGATTCAAAACAAGTTCTAGAGGAAAGTTACACAAAACATAGTAAAACTCTCAAGAAAGAACAAACTACATAATATAACAGTTAAGGCTCAAATTCTCACAACTTTTTCATTCTTAGTTCAAAACTCATCGAGATCAATCCATCAAGGCATGCTATTTACAAATATCAAACTCATCAACCATGCAAAACATGTCTTTTCATCCCATAACCAACATTCCACATCATAAAATGAGATTGAATCACGAAATAAAACTGACTCAAAAATTTTAAAAATAAACTCAAAATTAAAAGTTAAACTCAAAAATTAAAAATCTCAATAATTTTCTTCATCCCCCTTCCCCAAACTTATTCAACACAAAGTGGAGAATGAATTTGTGGAAAAAATTAAGAAATTATTGTGAAGATACACAAAACCAGGGAAATCCTAAACTACGAAAGCAAGTAAAACTGGTAAATGTGTTGAGGTACCTCCCATCAAGTGCTTTATTTTACGTCCCTAGCTAGACGGTACCTATATGAAAATCAAGGGGGATAATATCTCCGATTTTAAAAGACATCCACTCTCTTTCTTCGTTGTTGTGAATCTAAGAAATATGTCCATGCGATCATTCACTCAGAGTTCGTTTAGTGCATCGTTCTCTTCAAGAAAAAAGTTCAACAAACCATCCATAATGACTTCTCCATGTTAATGTACATGCTTTATCTTCACCAAGTTCGGATCCATCTTCAACCACCTAAGCTACAAAATAACATTTAACAAAATACTGATATAAAAAGACTCTAATTAGCATCTAAGGTCTTCTCATAATATTAAAAGATCTAGAGACAGTCCTCGGCAACGACGCCAAAAACTTAACTGTTAAAATATTTAACAATCCCACAAGTGTACGGTATAATTGCATATAGTAGAGAGCAATGTCGTATCCCATAGACTGACAAACTAAATCAATTAAGTACCCAAAACTCACAAATTAAATGATATTCATCAACTACAGCAACTTAAAAAGTTAAGCAAAAAAAAAAAAATAATAAAAATATTTCAGGGATACATTCCATGTAAATAATAAAGAAATAATGGAAATCAGTTAACAAGTATCTTTTCTTATAGAATAATCACAAAATCAAGTTTAAACCTTCTCTCAAAGGGAATAAACTATAGATTACAAGTTAAGACAAATATATCTATCAAATCACTAACATGCAACTCCAAAAAGAATTTAGAATTTATTGTCCTCACAAATAATCTCAAATCTCTATATTTTATTGAATTACTGTGTTCCTTAATCCAGATCACGAATTAATCTTCCTCTCTCGATTAGGATTAACTCATCAAATCATGCAAAATTATTAGCAATAAAAATATTTCAGAGATAGATTTCAATGGTTCGTGCAAATAATAAAGAAATAATGAAAATTAGTTAACAAGTATCTTCTCGTATAGAACAATCACAAAATCAAGTTTAAAAGTTCTCTCGAAGCGAATAAACTGTGGAGTACAAGTTAAGACATATATATCTATCTAATCGCTAACATGCAACTCCAAAAAGAAACTATGATTTATTGTACTCACAAATAATCTCAAATCTCTCTATTTTATTGAATTACTGTGTTCCTTAATCCAGATCACAAATTAATTTTCTTCTCTCGATTAAGACTAACTCATCAAATCATGCAAAATTATTGGCCAGACAATAAAGCAAACATTCAAAATAAGATTAAGAAATATGAAAAAGATCAAAACTAAAATCTAATATACAAACAATCAAAGTATTGAATCCATCTAATTTCTAGCCTTAGAAGACATCAATATCTAACCTAACATAAAGATTACAGCAGAAAGAAAAAGAATCATGATACAAAAGCACCGCCGTATGAGCTCCAGGGAAAGATCTAAATCTTGATGTGGTTCCTCTTATTTAGAATTATGATGGGGGACTCCTAAATTTTGTGGCAATTAAGGATATATAGATAGATCTCGTGAAGTCGGGGCAAAACAGGGGTTTTCCGAGCGAATTCGCGAATTTCGCGTAGAAAACGCGTAAAGAATTCCAGCTCTGCAACTTCAAAGATTTGGCTCTATCTTTTGCGCCCGAACTCTGATTTGGGTGATTCAAGTTACATTGGAAAGATAATCCAAGATCTTTCGATCCATATCCATTAATAGTCTAAATTCAAAGTATACTGAGAGTTGGAGCCATTTTAATAGACACCCTTTGCAGCACAATGCTTGAATTGCTTATTTTTCATTCCCTTTTGCTTGTTTTTTACTAAAATCCTTTAAAACAACTCAAACAAACATGATATCCTCAAGATAAACAAATCAAGCTTATAGTAACATGAATTTGTATGTTTTTAACATTAAAAGCATACAAAAACTACAAAAAATTACATGCAAATCATGGTACTATAGTGTAGTTTTTACTTTCATGTAATGTATTTCATTATCAGCACAAGCGATTGCATTATACTCAAACAGATTGTATATTATAATCATAAACATTTACATCATATACACAAAAATTCTACATTATATCCAAAATCATATATATTATATTCAAACACATTGTGCACTACACTCACAAACATATGGGTGCTCAAATACGTGGGTTTTTTTATTTTTCAGTTGTCGAAGACCCATCCAAAGACCAAACCTTAATTTATAAAAAAATAAATAAACCACGGTTATTTACTTTGGTTTACCAAATAAGACGTCTTTCTTTGAATACTTCAAAATGTAATACGAACAAATACACGAAAAGTTCATTGTGCATTATGTTCAAAACATTATATCCAGAAAATATGCATTATATTAAAATTCATTGTGCATAATATGTGGTAACATATGCATTACATTCAAACTCATTCTGCATTACAAACATATGCATTATAGACTATTTTAAAATTCAAAATTAGAGAATATATGTAGAGATCGAACATAATATAATATATATAATACACAGCTTATCTAGATATAACACATAATTTCATGCTTATAATAGAACGCATGTGAAATAAAAACTTATTGATGCATAAGATAAAGACAAAATATGATATACTAAATATAATGGGTAATTATGTGAGTATCGTGTAGAATATTATTTTGCTATAATGAAATTTGAACCAGAGATGTTTTAAGATTTGTATAAGTGAAAGTTACAGCTTTACCCTTTAATGCATAATGTTGTGACTATAATGAAACAAGTGTTGGAATGTGTTGGTGAAGGCGATCATCCCAAGGGATTATTGTTGGTACCAAACATGTATATACATGGTTTTTAATAAATTCCTAAGCATGCTCATAAAAGAAAAGAACAGAATTTGACATTTAAAGAAGAGGAGAGGAGGAACGTAGATGCAGATTCCACAATAAAAGCTTCTACCAAGTGTCTCGACCGTGATTGGACACCGGATGGACGACAAACCACCAGAAGTCGAAGATATATTTCGCTGACTTCTCACCAAAACCCTAGCTAAGCCTCTCAAGACTGAGACGCACTGAAAACATGAATAAATAATTAGGGTTCGAGGAGAACGGCTCCAAACAAGTCATTGAGCCAGACGAGGAATCTCTAGAAGGAATATGGTTGGGCCTCCTATGGGCCTGAACTCATATGTTCAGTCCAGAACGTAATCCAGCCGGCAAATATTAATTGATTCCACTAGAGAATTAATGTTTTCACTACTACCCTATCCTAACGTGAATGGGGGCTTCCATTAGACTCAACATAATTCTCCGTGTTTAAGATTATCACATGTCCATTAATTATTAAAGTTTCTGACAACTTTAATTACTTAATATCTTTAATCCTTAAGTAGTACCACTCAACATTATTATCGTATTGGAATAAATTCCACCTATATAGTTTAATACAATAATCCTTATGAACTCTTGGACGTCATCATTTTGGATGACCAGGACACAATGCCCTCTTATAAATAAATAGATATCATGAAGATGATGTCCCTACCCAAAATACGGAACATATTGAATTATACATGATTCTCACTCATGGTAAATCAAAGTAACATACAAGCATCTCATACATCTAAGTATTATACTTAGGGTTACGAATTATTGGAGTCATCGAGGCCTAAGTTCTTCATTGCGGTCAGAACAGAAGAACTAGTCTCAATGCAATTCATTCAATGCGACACATATGCACTAGTGTGAACCAATAGCCAAGACAAGCTACTTTCAAGTTCATACTACAACTTAAAATCAATAGTCTGTTCATAACTATCTCAATTGTGAATACAATTTATATCTTATAAAGAACCAACAATGTGACCTTCTGTGTAACTACTAACCCACCATATTGTCTACAATATAAGATAAATGGACATATAAGCAATCATAAGAAAACAACAGTGCGATGAACTTTTATTTCAGTCAAATAGAGAGATTAAGTATAAACAATAAACTCATACTAAAATTTCGCTTTACACTATACTCCTACAACATGGTGCTGGACGATTGAAATTGAATCTTGGTCATAGATTTGACCATACAAAAAGTTGACATCCATGGTTATTTATCACGCTAAGTGTTGTTAATATCGTATCAATATCCTATATGGGTGCGCGAGTGTTATCACTTTTTTTAGAACATGTGTTATCACTCTTGAAGTAAAATATCCTATTCCCCTGATATATAATATATTATTTAAAATTCATTATCTTCTCAGGGAAAAAGAGAATCAATTAAAGAATTAATATACTCACCATTCCCTGATTGAAGTATGATGGTATAATTAAATAAAAATTAGTAATATTATTTTTCGAACTATCTTTTGCGTTATGAATACAATCATGAGTCGGCATACATCATCATGTCGACGAACATTATAAACGAGAACTAGAAACCAAAATCCTCGTTAGAACTCATAAACGTATTTGTAATTTACTTTTGGGCTCTCTCTCTCTCTCTCACTCTAATTATCATTGATTCATAAGAAACAAAAGAAAATATATCATAAATTCATAATGCCTCTTAACTTTCTCCCTTTGCAAAAACTCTGCACATTTTTTTCACCCAAAAGATACGAAAATCACAAATATACATATATTAACCACATTTTATCCCCAGCCCCCTATACATAGACCTCCCATGTACTTGGATTTACACAAAGGGGCAGCAAGAAGCTTCCTCCATATACATCATGATTCAACACACACAACAAACAATGCTCTCTCTGCTAACTGCAATCTCAATCTCAACTAGCTTCAGTCGACAGAATCTCAAGCTCTGCCCACCAAAGAGGTGACAGTTTCGGGATCGCCCCATCGGGCCCTATCCCTGTTATCACTCTCAACCTTGCACAAACTTCCTTCATCCATGGCCTCTGTTTCGGCTCCGGATCAGCACACCACTTGATCAAATCGCCGATATCTTGGAGCTGATCTTCCTGGTATGATCTCAGAGTCGGGTCGACCATTTCGCGCAAAGGTTGTGTTCCTCTGAGATAATCTGATGCCCAGTCTTCAAGATTACTGCTACCTGCAGTGTACGGGAGCCTACCCGTTATCATTTCGAATAGTATTACGCCAAAGCTGTAGACATCACTTTGTGGCTCCGGTTGCCTCTCTGCTTCGTCCCAGAAGACAATGTCGGATACTTTGGCAGCATAGTCTTCGGTCAGATAGATAGATGAGGAAGTCAAGTTTCTGTGAGCCAATGGAGGTGACAATTTGTGCATGTGTTCCAAACAGTATGCGATGCCCATTGCGATTCTCAATCGTGTCTCCCACTCCAAGTGTTCTGCTTCTTTTACTGCAATCATTTTTACACGTTTGATTATATGGAAATTTTTTAAATTGAGGGCATAAAAATTCTGTATATTAAGTTGATCAGTTTCTAGTACTCATACATTAAAGAGTTTTCACAGAAATTTAGAACTTACTGTGTATATGCTCGAACAGAGTTCCGTTGGGAGCATACTCAAACACCATCATCCTCGTGAAAGGTGCCGCCTCCTCACAGAAACCAAGTAGGCTGACAAAATTCTTGTGACTCACTTTTGATAGCGAGGCAACCTGAAATTCCAAGAAAAGGTTGTTAATGCCTGGAAAAGATGAGAACAACTGCATTTCATCAGGATAACATGGTCCAGCTTTTAAAACTGGATGTTCAATCGAGATTTACCGTGAAACTCATAATTATCATGTTTCCATAACGTGCAAACACCAATTATAAGAAGAAAAGTTGTCATACAACTTGAAAACTCCATGTGCGATCACATGAACAGTACCTTCTTCCTGAATTGGGTTTCGAGATTACTAGACCAGTCCTTTGCAGATGCCATTGCAACAGATGCAACTGCTATCTCAACTCCACTGGACAATGTACCCTTATAGAACGTACAAACTGATGTCGAACCAATCACATTGCTGAAATCTTCACAAGCTGCCTCAAGTTCAGATCTCTTGAGCTTTGGGACACCTGAAACACCGTGGATGATGAATGAGTTCATAACCAAAATCTATGCTCATTGGAGTTGAACACTGATGGCACACAATACAAGAAACTGCAAAATTGATCCGATCTTTTGCCTTGTTATGCATGAATCTAGTATTTAGATTACAATATTTAGTCCCATTAGAGAAGTCTTCACTAACACATCCAGAAACTAACACTTTTCAAGCCACCAGAATATAACAACTTTATTTGGTGCAACATGCATAAATTATAGTAGATAATTGATTTCGATTTTCGAAATTCATAAAATTCTTGGGGTAGAGGAAAGAAGTAAATTTACCAGTTACAAATGCTCTCTGCAGCTGTCCACTTAATCCTGTTGCCCAGGGTTTGACAGCTGTAACTTTGCCATATCGAAAAATGAAGAAGCCAACAATCAAAAGCAAAAGCAATAGAGAACCACCAATGGATACACCCAATATAAGTCCTCGACTTGATCCACTTCTTTTAGTGGAACGCGATAATGGTTCTTCTACTTGAGAACTATTATTAGTAGAGGGAGAAGACGGAGGTGGTGATAGAGATTGAGTCACATCAGGTGCAGGAGCTATAGTTGGTGTTGAAGCTGGAGCCGGAGCTGGAGCTGGTGTTGATGGTGAAGGAAATGATGGAAGGGGATCTGGTGGAAATGGAATACCGATCTTAAAGGGAGGGATTGGTCTCCTAATTGGATCTTGTAGCAATCTACGTGCTGCCCCGTCTCTCGTCTCCCATGAATTCCTGTCGATATAATGGATATCACAGACTTGGAAAGAAACATATTGACAAAACTATTTATATAATTTTACGATATATGCATTGTTTACACATGTATGTATAAACACAAATTCCTACAGAAGATTTGTAGTACATATTTTACTTGTATAAATGAATATTCTGTATAAGGCATGTATTTGATAGATGCTCATGTTTACATTTATATACATATACGTACAAATATATATTATATAACATAAATTCATACGTTCGTAATCTTTTGTGAACCACATCTCAATTGTGAACTCTCATGATAACGTGTTTATTTATTACATTATGATGCAATAAGTTGTTCATTATTGTGCTAATAAGTTGTATATTTTTTCTGAGAATACAATAATGAACACTTCGTTGCATTATAATATAGTAAATGACATGTTATAATGAGAGCTCACAGTCCACACCTGGGATATGGTTCACCATAGATTGCACCCTTAAGTTTAGAAGCATATAAAATATAATATATAACATGTAGTTTAATTTTTATCTGTACACATAATATTTTTAGAAGAGGTCGATAATAGATTCATAGCGCAATAGCATCTCAGACACCCCCACCCGAAAAGAAAGAAAAAAGATATCTTTTGTTGGCTAAAGTTAAAAAGGATGCTTCAGTACGAAAGATACCTAAAAATCAGATATTCTCATCAGACTAAAATTAGAATAAGATGAACAGAGAAATATGCTGAACAGATTCTATATACCATGAGTTAATTAGGTTATCACAAGATTCCTCTTTGGATCTGGATAGCAGTTCCTCCTCTACCTGAACTTCAGATACCTTCTGAAGCTCGTAAATCTCAGGACTTATGTCGACAATCCACTGGTTATTGTCCAGCAAACTGCATCACAAAGAAGCCAATTTTATCAGACCAAGAGAAGTCAATCAAATGATCAATTAAGGCATCATTACTGACTTACAGAAGTGTCATCGACAAATTGTGGCCAAGACGAAAAGGAAGCTGTCCGCTGAAGTTATTATATCCAACGTCTAATACCTCCAATCCTTTTATCTCAGTAATATCTTCAGGGATGACACCAGAAAACGAGTTGTTGCGCAGAATTCTGCATACAATCGCAAGTCAAGAAAATACTAGCCAAAACCAAAATGGAAAGCTAATGGATAAAAATTGTTTGAACACAATTGAAACTAGTATATCTTACAGAGATTTCAAGTGACTTAGATTCCCAATATGAGGTGACAAAGTACCTCTCAGACAGAGATCTCTGAGGTTCCTGCAATAAAATTCAAGATATTTTATACATCAAGATTTAAGAACCCCCAAAAATGACCTAAATCAATCAGTAGAATCATATGTCTAAGCAAATATTTTACTTACAAATCAACAACATATCCTTGTGAACACCCAACTCCAAACCAAGAACATGGATTGTCAACTCCAACTGCAGCAACCCAATTCGACAAAGCCCCATGTGGATCACCCACAATTTCTTCTTTAAATTTAAGCAATGCCACACCTACTCATGTAGAAGTAAAATTACCATACACTTCATTTTCCAAACTCTTATATCATACCCAGAGAACTTAAAGTAAAAACAAAAAGATAAAATACCTTCGTCATTGAGAGACCAGCATGAACTAAAGCTGAGCAGATAAAGGCTGCATATAGAAAATGCCACAAACAGACGATTCCTAGATCTCCAAAACTCTTTCATTTAATCAGAAACCAAAACAAGCTCACGTTTTCTCTCAGCCCAAAAATGTAACCAGAGAATCAGCCGAGCTCGAAAATGGAGATAGAACAAGTTTCTTGAAAGTAGCTCAATCACCTAACCTGGTTGACTCAGTCCAGCAGACAAACCCGAAATCTAAATAGTTGAATAAACAAAGAGAGAGAAAGAGCAGAAGCAAATTGCAAGCAAATGGGATAAGGGTCTGAAAAGAGTAAACAAAAGCGACTACGTACTAAATAAATACCAGACTGATTCTTGAAAACGCGTGGTTAAAAAAACCATCAAAAAGGAGGCTTTCGGTTGACGGGAATTTTTGAGATAATATTATTACACGTTCATCCAAGAAAGCGCTGATTTCTCATATTAACTACTCTTCCTTCCTCGACTTTTCTCAGGTGCCGTGCCGGCACTGACTTTTCAAATACATATTAAAATAATAATAATAATAATAATAATATAATTTCAATTAATAAATATTGCAACTTACTTCCCTTTGTATTCTCGACTAGATAATTTATACTCATCAACTGCGGTGCAAATCGATTTTTAATTAGCCTTCATTTTATTTGTATACTTGAAAAAGTAAAGTATTTTAGAAAATATTATAAAAACTAATTTGTCTGTAATTTTTAGTTAATAAGACAGAAAAATAAAAATTAATTATAAATTTATTTTGAAACAAATTACTTTTTGAAAAAGTGCACTGCACATTTTAAAAAAAGAACCGAATTAAATGGAGTCTGACTCCCTTCGAAATAAATATAAAATTAAACTGAAACAGAAAGAAATAAAATTAAAAATAAATGTCAAGAAAAAACAATAAAATTGATATGCAATTTAAATTGTAATATAAATGTGTCACGGATCATACCGCATCAATTCTGCTATTATTATGGACCCGTTCATTTATATTTTTGGAAAATTATTTTATCACGCAGTCAAATCAATTATTATATTGCTGTCACATTAATTAATTGTCAGCCCGAAAGGGCAAACTCGAATCAAAATTCTATTTCCCTAAATTTTGTATCGTGGATCCGATTTGAATGAAACTACAAACAACATGCATAAACTCTTTGTCGAGTATAATACTATAATTTGCATATTTTTATTAATGTGATTAATGTTAAATTCAATTCTTTCTTTTTTTATTGTAATTAGAGTATCCATCGCTAACAAAGTGACGTTGCAGGCACCTCAAAGGGTGAGATAGTTGGCGCCAGATTTAACGCTGCTGCATGCACAAGGCGGAATTCAAACACCTAACCTTATTTAGACGTGAATTAATCGCTACCACTGAACCACACACTTGAGGTTGAAATTCAATTCTTTCTTAAGCGTACATTTGAGAACATATACACTGTTATGGAAGATAAACAATATCATATTGTACCAAAAAAATATTATCATAACGATGAAAAAATGATTTTCTTTCACAGTTTTATAACAATGCTTCCATGAAATCATTAATAATCCAAATTCTTAGATTAACTTTTTCAATTTGTGCAAAAAGATGATTTATATTTAATTTATTAATTCAAAGCAGTGAGAGAGGGAGAGGTAGCAAACTTGCAATTCTTGTATATCTCGCTGGCTATGATTGTATTGCATGTGTTTGTATAGTATGCTGAATTATTAGAGGTGACGTTGATTGAAATGGGGAAATAATTCTAATAAAATAAAGAGTGGTGTTGAATGAGTAAGAAACAAGAAATTATGGACAACTATGTTGTGGAGACATATTTTGAGTTTTGGGTATATTAAGGTGGAATGGATGGATTTGGTCCAATTCTTTTGGTTTTTTATGTTATAATTATCTACATTACCTTGATTTACATTATTGCTGCTTAGATCTTTCGAAACCCTCGTCTACTTTTAATCTCATTTTGCTTTACTCCTATGTCGAGGGTTACACTTTAATTCTCGTCAAGTCAACTTAAAAGTTGTTGGAATTCGTGACCCTGAGGAGTTGTATAAAAAATTCAAAGGGCCGTAGTGACATACAAAGATCACCCAAACTAATGCAGCCAGTCGAGTTAAGAAGAGACTCTTCCTGCAAGATGACTTTGTCCTTGTAGTAACAGCAGCACCCAAGAAATACAAAGGCTTAAGTGAACTTGTGAGAGAGAAAGATTGCATTGATGAGTATTTGAGATTTTGTTTGCATAAAGGTTTTTCAGGGGAATGAAATAAATTTAGACATATCTATTTATGGACATACTCTATCAGGGGTAGCATCTGCCATTTATAGCAGGTTGTCAGTTTCGGTCCATGACCACTTAATCGACATGATGGACCTAGTGAGTGGCAAACAGACATAGAAGCACCACACGTTTGAAACATTGACGCATGCGCCACGCACTTATAACATCCATGCACCCGCGCCACATACGTGTAATGTCTAAGCGCACACACATGCCACTTTCCATGTCCTAGTGGCCCGTTCACATCCTCAATTCCCACTTCTCTTTTCCCACTTCATTTCAGGCGCGGACCTCGTTCTGAGCATGCCATCACCAAAAAGACTACAACCCAAAAAGAAATCTCAAGAGCGATGTTTTCAAATTTCACAAAAGAAACTAAATGAAAAGATGAATGAGATGAAAAAAAGGCCATAGCTGGGATCTTACTCCCCAATAAGGGAAAAAGGAGTTGCACCACTTGATCGGAAGAATTTTTCTATTTCAATCAATGGGAATGAGCTCTTAATATCTCTATAGACAGACACTAAGGAAAACATCGTGAGGAGGTGAGCCGGTATTCAAATCGACCCATCGACCCACTTTATTTGTTTGAGTTGATTTATACCTGATTGAGCCCAATATTAGATTCCCAAAAACACAATTGGTTGTGGAAAGTGTAATACTAGGGCACAACTCTAGGAACAAATACCATTAAAAACCAATTGTCAAGATTCAAGGTCAAGGCCACGACACCAACACTGGAATCAAGACCGAGTGCGACCGCTTGGTCGAAGTCCGAGGCGAGGTGGGAGGCAGTCGTGCATGCGTGTGGGCATCCTTGTATGACTACTATGGGCACAATTGTTATTACCAAACATAATTAAACTCATTATAAATACTTCTTAACTTTGTTAAAAAATCAGTGTGGAATAGTAAATTATATCTGATATATTCCCACAACACCATCATCTATTACACTAGGAGACTAACTTCAAATAATTAATTTTCACTTACCAAAATTCGAGTGCGATAAAATATATATACTACATTCATCTACAAGAAATATATATCAACCAACTTTGTTTAATTTTGTAAAATGTAAATATTTAGCACTTCAGAATTTTCTCAAAGGCCACTTAGAATCACGAATTCCTATAATTCCCATATGATTAGAATTAGCCCATGTTTTTTTTTGGTCTGGATATTTGGACACTACAATTGAAAGAATTCATTCTCTACAAGAATTATTCAGAAATCCAATATCAATTACTCTGATATACTATCTAAAAGATGTCCGCAAGAAATTCAAATGTGAATGTATAATATACATGCGGGATTGTTTATGGACTTCGTTTACAAAATACAACTCGATTATACTAATAATTATAAATATCTTTGTCTGTAGATGTGATTTTTTTTAAGAGAAAGTGGATCTTTTATATAGCAAAATTTTCCTGCGGGTCGAGATTAACCAGCATGGATAATCTGACAATAATGTGGTAATACGATTACAAATAGCTATAAATTGTGCTAAACATGAATCGTCAAATTGACCTCTGAAACATATACGAAAAAAATCAAGTGTAAATAGAGAAAAAATCTTTTTATATTTATTAGATCATGAATGAGTTATAGTGGAGAGGTGTGATTTATTATAATATTATAATATTACTCCAAAGTATAAACATGAAAATTAACTGATTAATTGCAAAAAAAAAAACACACACACACAAAAAAATGGTTGTTGTCATACATCCAATTAATCATTGGGGGTTATTTCATATTTGCACATTTTCCTTTATTCACTTTGAAGTCCAGAACAATTGGGTGCATATTCATTTCATGTACTAATTATTTTTCTCAATGTTTCTAATAATAAATTTAAACTTCCTTTTTGTTTAGTTTTGTTTTCTTTAATTATTTTTGAAAACGACTAATGGGATTAAATATGACCATGTTCAACTGATCTTCTCTATCCACTATTCCCACCGACACTTTTGTTCTTAAGA
>AYJT01018534.1:0-13810 GCA_001278415.1 Ocimum tenuiflorum | reverse complement strand
CCAAAAAGTGTTTTGTATTCAGAACCCTACTTTAAAATCTACTGAGGATTTTTTTAATAATGGATTTGATTAATTTTTTTAAATGAATAATGAACACAACTTCTGTAGGTTGTGATAAATGTTAAAACATCCACACTTTGTTACCTGAAACCAGGACTAAGAGTAACCGTTTCGTTAAATCATCTAAATCATTTGATCCAACCTATTCCATTATCTAATGGAAGAACAAGTAATCATCTCCTTGGGAGGAACCACGAAGAAGAAGCAATCGCATTAGTATCAGCTTTGCAGAAAGAAAAAAAAAATTAAAAATATAATAAAACCTACAATTATATTAAAAAATTGTTTGGCGATGGATGATAATCAACATTTTTCTTTCAAAAGATGAGGAATCCATTTAGTATTTTTACTTGAAAACTCCGAGTCTCAACACATTCATCATAATCATAAATTATTAGAACACTTAAAAATATAATATTCTCAGCAGCTCTGCAAATAAATAAAAAAATACAATTATTTAAAAAAACATGTTTGGCGATGGATGATAATTATACAAATTTTTATTTTTTTCGCAAACTCAGGAATCATTTTAGTAGTTTTACCTGAAAACTCCACTTCTAACACATTCGTCGTAAGCATTGATTTAAAAAACTAAAATTGTTTCAAAAAAATTTGGCGACGGAAGCTACTCTTGCAGATTATCAGAGCCAGGTTTCGATCCTGGGACCTGTGGGTTATGGGCCCACCACGCTTCCGCTGCGCCACTCTGATTAGTTGTTTGATTTTATTCCAAACATCAAAATATTATCATTAATTTTGTATTATAAGGTTCTGGTATTCGGCAAAAATGGCGTTGATGGTCAAGGAGCTGGCATTTACGGAAGCCAGGCCCGCGACTACTTCGATCGTCGAACAGGTCATCTCTTGTTCTTCATACAACAGAAACAAATAAATCTGTATTCATGACTATCTATCCTCAGAAAGACAGAGGTTTTCTCATTGCTGTATTGAACAAATTCACTTACAAAAATGCACTGGGCATACAGCAGATTAAGACATCAATATTGACAAGATACAATTATGATTGAATTTAGTTGAGTGCTTGCTTGAAATACAGCTCGACGAGCTTCTTCAGAGTGTCGAAAATACTGGTAAATGGGTTGAACGCCACAGGGGCTTTCAGTTCTAGATCCGGGAACTGGTTGTTCAGAGCTCGTTGCATCCCCGATATGGACATCATTGCTGACAGCTGGCTATTTGACATAACCTCACAGTCCTGTGGAGTGTCTTTGATTCTGTTGAGATCATACCCGAATTCTGCCAACGAAGATTTGTATTTCTCGATGAAATCTGGTCCAGGATTTGGTGTCCTCGAGTATATCTGAGAACAGACAGATGTTATTCTTAACAGTTGAAGAAGCTTATGTCAGAGATTGAAAAATAGACAAAACGAGAAGCAGCTGAAGGAAATGATGACCATATAGTTGCGCAACAATACAAATTTTGTATCAGTTTCTGTGAAAAATTGTTTACAAGCATCAAATCATTACGAGGTGACGATTTTGACCATTTGGGAATAAAAATGGTCACATTCAGATATTCTGTAAAAAATGCTCGCTCTTCTACATCATATATGACTCAACAGAACTTAGAAATGTACCACAGAAGGCCAATTGTAAGCTTCTAAGTCATCTAAACGCTTTGGTAGACAAATATATGGTCTGGATATGACAATGTGTCAAAGAAAAAGTTCCCCCTGGGCAAAAATGATTACGGTGAAAAAATGAGCATAATCTTTTTTACACTGTATATTACTGGAAAAATGAAAAATCAACAGGTCAAACTCAGTCTAAATTTGAAACAGAAGCTTCAGGTGATCGTGTTATCAAACTTCAAAGATTTTTGGGAAGTTTAAACATTGGTTGCTTCTATGTTTCTCTTACTAAATTAGAAGAACCTGAGTCCACTTGGAAATATCACTATCCTCAACAAACTCAAGGTGAAAAGAATGCCAATTACAAAGTGCATATGAAAACTCTATCAAGAGGCGGTTCTAAAAAAAAAAACTGAATAATGTACACAGACAAAGCGTATACGAGCATACCTGCACAAAACTTCTGTCTTTAGCTCCAGAAACAATTGCATAATTGTCATAATCAGTGGCTATCACATCATAGGGTTCCTTGGGAATGAACGGCAAAGTAGGAAAACGAAGGAAACACTTCTCTTTGATCATCACCTGCCTTTCAAGGTCAGTTTCAGTCTTATCCTTCTCAACCTCAGAAAGGCATTGAACTCTTCCTCTTATACCTGTAATGTAACCATCAGGTCCACCATGAACACAGAAAGTATCAACCTGAATAGCAGGTGCATCCATGTCATATGTATAAATACCCTGCAATTATGTGGAATGAAATAATTCGGAAATTAGGACAGTGTTTCAACTCAAAGAGCAAAACTGCAGAAGATGATAATAGACTCAAGGTTCCAATGTTCATTTCTTTGGCACCAAACTAGCAGTGGGCATACCAATTATTTCTTAACAATCTCCCAGCCCTGACTGAATCCATGTAAGACATGATAAAACTACATAAAATGCTCATATTCACGTTTTATCTTCATCACCTAGTTAGTTATAACAATCTGGTCAATAATTTAACTCTAATAGGGGTTTTTTCTAGTGTGTCTGTTTACCTGAGTGCAGTGGCAATCTTCTTGACCCTGCCCAGCAAACCCACTCTTAAGGGAAGCTACTTCGAACCATCTTCCAGCATATCTGGTTGGATCAAAGTTCTTCACAGTCATGCCTCTCATCGACATCAGCATTCCCTTTCCTTCATCAGTTTCTGAAGGAAGAATCAGTCTGTTGTCTGCAGCACCCGCAAGTTCGTATATATGCCCTTGTGGAATATTTGTTGCTGTAGCCTGTTCCATAGAAAAAAATATTAATGGAAAATATATAGCTTTGGATAGATAATAATAATATGTTCCGCTCTTAATTAGAGTAAAGGACAGATATATATTGGTTTCATAAAGTTGATCATCTACTGATGGTACTTCAGTTAAAAAGTAATTTTTCGTGAACGGAAACTCAATAGATATCAGTCAGACAAGAAAATACTCTTAGAGCCTACAACATAAATTGGGTGACTAGACGCTGAACCAAGAGAAGAATACCCTTTTCTCTCTTATAAATCAACGAAAAGCCAAAATGTTCAGCTTAAAGCACGTTTCAAATATCAGAAAAGCATTTATACGGGAAATAGGCCACTAACCAGGTTTGTCTGAGATAATAATAGTATTGATGCCGCAAGACCAGATACTGCCTGCTTA
Organism: Ocimum tenuiflorum; assembly: GCA_001278415.1. Taxonomy (NCBI): domain Eukaryota; kingdom Viridiplantae; phylum Streptophyta; class Magnoliopsida; order Lamiales; family Lamiaceae; genus Ocimum; species Ocimum tenuiflorum. Next base: position 10,477 of record AYJT01018534.1, on the reverse strand, counting down.
ACTCCAAATTTAACAGACGTAGGTTTCTCACTACAGCAGTCTGATATGTCTCTGATTGGAATTCTCCTATTCAGAAAATTGAAAGGAATTAGCACTTCATGAAACATTAGCTATAAGCCAGATGACACATGCACAGGAACCAAAAGGGACTTGTAATAAGTTGGGACATTACTACTGGAGCAAATGCTTCGAGAAAAATCAATATCGAGTAAGTGATTTTCTCATATCAATTTGTTTTTTATCTTCAGTCAAGGGAAGAACAACACCATTTTCATCTCTACCAATTGTGAACTTGTAAAACGTCTCCAAATAATAGTGCATTCAACAACCTGAACTATATTAGTTAACCGCAACTCATATAGCTGGTTGGAGTTGCACGATTGTAATGCTAATCTGACAATAAACGTTGGCAGTATATGGCATTGCAAAATCAAGAGAGACACTGAAAGTTGGACATCTTAAAACACAAAAAGGCAATTGCAATTGGCTATTCATAAAGGTCAAATAACATTATATTTTAGCAACTCAACTAAAGCTCCTTCAGAAAATTAATCTATATTTAATACAAGAATCTTAATTATCAATATGTCCTGTGTCAATCTTGTGCAGTAAAAGTACATCGTGCTACCTGAACCCTAACTCCTAGTTTGTTTATCCAACAACTAAAAACTGTTCATTCTCTTAAACCCTAAATTAAGGAATTTCTTACGACCAGCAAAAACTGTTTCAGAAAACATCCACATTGATTCTGCTGATCGAAAATGGCAGTAAAATTTCCAAATGTCAACTACTTCTAGTCAAAATACAGAGTAGTCCCAAACTAGTGTAAAGCATAGAATGATTATAATAAAAGGATTATGAGCAGAAAGCAGTGAGAGGTGAGAATTAAACCTGGGCAGGCGAGGATTAGGGGATTGATGTATAAGAGGTGGCGATTGTGCTGCTACAAGATTGCTATATTGGAATTGGTACACCATTTTCATTAAACTGTACTTGGAATTCTCAGTAATAACTAGCAGTGATTAAGCTTCATCAAGTCTCTTCGTTTTCTTCTTCTGTTGTGCAGTGACGCCGTGATGACGGCAGTTAAAACGGTTTCAGTGTTCTGTGGTACCAACTGCCATTTAGGATTTTAGTTCGTGTAAACGACGTCGCACAGACCCATCCATTGCTCTCTCCTTTGATCTTTTCTGGAATCGTCGGACCCGCCATATGTCTAGTCGGTTTCAGTAGAGTTATTTGAATATGTATCCAAATATTTTGTCACGTACCAACCTCCCAGTGAGGAGCTGGTCTACTAGGACGAACTAGGGATGGTGCAATAAAGTGCAATCCAAAAAAATTACAAGCGATTGATATTTTATTTATTAGAACATTAATATATATTAAACAGTTATACAATGAAAGCATCTAATTTACAATAAAAGATCGGTTATAAAAGTAAAAACACAGTCTGAACTCAACGGCAAAGCATATATGAAGATATGCAACCAGTATTTTATTTATCACACTAGCTCAACAATGCTCCATACTTGCCACCTGCTCAACCTGCATATTTAAAAACGTATGCAGGGCTGAGTACAATGTACTCAATGAACACATTGCCGAAATACATATAAGAATGTCATGCCAATCATAAGATCATATACATAATTTTGAATTTGGAAACATGTTGTACACGTCAAAAATATTTTATGTAACTCAATTAATTTACCATTTAAACATGTAATTCACTGTCTATTTATTCTTAGGAACCAAGAAGCAGACCTACTTCCATGGTTCTGGTATTCAGCCTATGAGACAGGACCTTCCTCCCTTCAGGATTGATACCAAGTGCACTGATCTCGGCTCCTATAGAGACATCGAGATCCGATCGTTAAATTACCTTGAGATTTAATAATTTATCAAGGCTCTGGCCGTATTTCCTGGCTCAGATTTTTCCATCATACTCTCTAGTTGTATCCCTGGCTTAAAGGACAGTTAGATAGGAACACATAAAAGATTTAGGCATGATCATTCAATTTGCAAGCAAAACATATTCATGCTTTCACTTCGCGAACATTTTAGAAATCATTTTAGCATTTTATAGTAAGAAAAACCCACCTTGAGTATTGTTGATGTGGTTTATGTTCCTTGATTTGCGTCACCTTCAAAAGTTATAATCTAGTATTAGTTACTATATCTCTATTTGATATTATGATTTATATACGTTAAGTAGAATCAAATACTAAGTCTCAGATTGAAAATTTTAAGATATTTAGAGTTTATTTTCTTAATATCTTAATGTACAGTTCATAATTATTTTAATTGGATCAAAATATACATTATTATCATATAAATACTTGAATCAAGAAATGGAATAAATACTTAATCACCTATTACCGCTAGGCCTATGGTTATAGATTTATTTGCTTTTAGCGAAGTGAATCGAGAATTCATTATCATGGATTCTTCGAATAGGAGCAACATAGTGAGTAAATAAGAACGAGATAATTTAAAAAATCAAAATAGGTATTATAGAAATTTAACTCACGTTAATAACAACTATTGCCGATAACCACTAAGCTAACGTAATAGTCTTTAACTAATTCGAGTCATCTTACTTGTCTCATGTTTAGATTTTTTTCTCGAAAAAGTACTTTATAGACTCTTATGATTCTTAAGATTGCACGTCTTACTCCGTATAGACGGTGTTGCCATATCTTTAAAACATGAACTGTCACAACTAATTCTAGATCATGGTTGGGATAGTTATTTTAATGTGGCCTTAAATGTCTGGACGCATATGCAATCACCTTACCATCCTGCATCAGTACACATCCAAGTCCATTCTTGGATGCATCCGTGTATACCATATATTTCTTATCGGAATCTGGAACTACTATCACAGGTGCAGTAGTTAGTCGTTTCTTAAGTTCTTGGAAACTCATTCACATTCATCAATCCACTCATATTTAAATCCTTTTTTTAATAATCATGTCATCAGTCTTACAATTTTAAGAATCCTTCAATAAACCTGCAGTAATACCCAGCTAATCTAAGGAAACTCTGGATTTCGTTGGGTGTTTTAGGTGATTTCCATTCCTTTACTGCTTGTATTTTCGCAGGATCTACTTTAATTCCCTCTGATGACATGATATGTCCTAAGAACACTACTTCTCATAACCAAAATTCTCATTTAGAATATTTGGCAGACAACTTCTTGGTTCTTTGTGTTTCTAGGACAATTCTCGAATGTTCCTCGTGCTCCGCTTCACTTTTGGAGTAAATTAAAATATCATTGATAAACACCAACACATATTTATCGAGATATAGGTGAAATACCCGATTCATGAGGTCCATAAATATAGTTGGTGCATTAGTCAAGCCGAATGACATTACGATAAATTCATAATGTCCATATCTTGTTCAGACTTTCTAATTTTCAATTGATGATAGCCTGAATTCAAGTGGCAGCTGTCGTGGTAGTTGTGGTGGTGGAGGTTGATTTTGTTGCTGATTATTAAAACCTTGATTCCTCTGTGCCTGTCTTCCTCTATGTGGGTACGGTTCTGCTTACATGGCTCTAATCTGAGTTCTCGAATTCCACTGGGTTGGTGGTGGATTCTGTCTCGAACCCATATGCTGGCATTGTAAAGGAAAGTGACCTTATTTTCCACAAGAATAGCATATACTACTTTCCGCTATGCACGTTCCAAAGTGGAATCGACCGCACTTGGTGCAAAGTTGGGTTCCCTGTAATCCTTGTTCATTACCAATTCGATTTTGGTTTCCACATCTATTCATTTGCTAATTCTGTCCAAATCGATTAGAAATTCCTTGACCCATACAAAATCCTCTCGGATTCTCTTCCCATTTTCTTTTATTTTGCTGGCCTTGAGACACGGATTGCGTTCCAGATATGACGGTGGTTGAGAGTTCATCTCCTGCTTCTATACCCAAGGCACGACTTAGGGGTTGAGCATACGTTAAAGATCCTTGACTAGCGAGAGTAGCTCGGATTTCTACCCTTAAACCTGAACAGAACTTTGTTGTCATTTTGGCATCTGTATCAACCTGCTGCGGTGCATACCTAGACAGGCTACAAAATACTTATCATATTTCACCACTAACATTTTACCCCGATGGAGTGCATAAAATTCCGCTTCTTTCTTCACTCTATTACTTTTTTGGAATGTACCTATCATGTAAGATATCCTTAAACTCTTCCCATGACATATTCTCTAACTGTTCCTGGGTTAGAGTTTTAGCTTTAGTTTCCCACCAGACAGCAGCGGAATCAGACAACTGGTATGTAGCACAATAAATTCTCTCTTTATTGGAATATGGTAGAAGTCTAAATATTTTCTAAATAGTCCTTATCCATCTCCCTGAATCCATTCCCCGTGAATGTAGGAGGATTCTGTTTCAAAATTAACCCGATTTCTTGTCGCACTAAAGGTGGGGTGGATAGGTTCTACATGTGAAGGTTCAGGTAAAATAATTCTATCAGGGTTGTTTTGTTGTCTACCCCTTCCCCGGCTTGACCTCCAACATTTAGTGGGTTCATTCCTTGTTCTATGTTTTCCATTTTAAAAATAATTTGAGTATTCGTATAAGTCAACTTTAATTAGTTGGTATGTCAACCTCTATGTAAAATGTTGACATGTTATAACCATACTACAAATTTATCATATCACAATATGTTATTCTTGTCCATGAAGTATCAAATCAATGTTCACAACATTAAAATTATCCACCAATATTATAGGAAAAAAATATGGAATTACCAAGTTATCAAGTTTAAAAGATTACATCTATATAAAATATTCCAATATTATCATATGTATCACACCAGTTCATATGTAAACTTTTTCCTTGGTAATATCTAAATTATTATCTATCAACTTTTTGCCTTTATAAGGCTAACATTAATAAATACATGAAGATTTCCTTCGTATAATAATCGATGATACTACATGGATGGAAGAGATAACTTTTTTTAACAAACAGCCTCTGCAAAATTAAAATTGCTTAATCCTGCCAACAGTACATCATACAATGGATGTACAATATAGAACAATATAATAATCAATATGGATAAAAGCTGCATAAGTTTCATAGATCAGAGTCCTTACATAATAACACCCGGCTAAGATGGTTAGTCAAATACATCAAAATATGTTAATTGTTCTTTTTCAGCAAAACTACCTGTACCAAAATATAGGGCTGCTCTAATGCCATTAATATCCAACTATTTCATCATCAAAAAATAATAGTTGGGTGATAATTAGATACTATATACATACACAAATAGAAAATATCCAACATCTAACAAAAGTTCAAAAAATTATCCAATCTAGTCGTTATCCCGCCACTGCCTACACCAACAGCGTTATATCCTTCTCCCTTCATGTCATTATCCTTGTCTGGATCTTCCTCCGGATCGTCTTCTTTCTCCGGTATGATTAGGGGCATCATACTCTTGCATTGGAGGTGGGGGTATCTCAACGACAGCAAGGAAAACAGTACGGGTTCTCGACACGTGCATGACTATGGTGAGGCCTAAAAGGGCCAGCGGGGGGAGAGCCAAATATAACAAATTGATGCAACATCATCAGTATGAAGTCATACAAGTCCTCATATCTAAAAACTTATACCCCTCGGCCTCATCTTGAGCCCACCTCCTCTAGTCGGGTGGAAGTCAGTCAGTTAACCACATCATCCCCTCAAATTGTGTTACCCCATGGACGTCCACAACCTAAACTAAGTCATCAGGAACTGACCAACATCATTGGTTGGGTTCTCAACAGGAAATGTGAAATGGAAGATAAAAGGGAGGTCATCCATCTGTTATAACAACATAGACATCAACAAATAAACAACCGAAAAAGTTAATAAAAATCATAATAGTTCAAAAGTTTCATCAAAAGCTTTCTCAAGATCAAAGATATATATCAGAACCATGGAACTTATAAGAGTTCAACAATTCTCAAAGTGAACATAAGAATTTCAATGGGTTACCTCAAATTTAAATAGAATAATGTAGACCTCAGATGTGGAATCAATTAAAATATATCATGATATCTTATCTTTCAAAAACTGACGCACTCAAGGAATAATTGATATATTTCACAATATCACCTCAGTTGTTAGATTCAAACAATTACATAGGTATAATGAGGTTAACCAAAACAAAAATCAATGGACTAACCTTAGAGTGGTGTATAAAATAAATTGAACAAGGTTATTAAAGTAACTTTGGAATATTGAATGAACTTGGGGATTTTCTATATCATATGTTTAAAAGGACATTACCTCGGTAACTTAATATTTCATCTAATGCAAAGGGCATGATCGTCTCGTATAGTTAGCCTTATACTATTATGTGCTTTTGTTAGTTTAATATCCCCTTAATTATCAAAAGTTTTAGCAGCTACCAACTGATCCTTTTTATTCTCGCTCGTAGAGATTCCTATCAACTCTAAGCCTTAAAGTAGTTCATACTATATTTTGGAAACAAAATATGTACTTTCTCACATTGTCTAAGTTCAACAAAACCAATCATATGAGATCCACAATTCCCAATATCATTCTTTCAACCAAAACCAAAACAATGAATCAATCGTATAATCCAAATCACTTAAAAAAATTCATGTATCCACGAGATGACAAGACGTTCTTGTAGATAAATTTTTTCTCAAATCATTCACTTAAACAATTTACAGGATTTCATTTCTCAAAATTTGATAAATCCACATTTTCATAATAGCAGCACATAAGAACTCAATACTTTTCATGTTTTAAACAACATCATAAATCATCATCATGAATAACCTTACTAACTTGTTAAGCGAGACGGGATGGGTGCAGAGCTTAATCTTTAGAATTGGGAAGTAATATTAATATATCCATAGACCTTTAACAAAGAGGTCTAAGGTTCAAGCAACAATTGTGTTTATATCATATATTCAGAGGAAATAACCTGCTCTGATACCACTATGTTAGTCCCGACTGTTGATGTTCGATTTTGATCGTCGGAATAAAAAAAAGGCTCTAAGCTAGAAATTAATCGGACACCAAAATTTTCAGAAAAATTTATAGTCCCCAAAATAGACTGGCTAGTATTTTGTAGAGTTGAACAAAGAAATTACACGATATGAGAGTTTTCTGGCAATTGGAGGCTGGAAGTTACAGAAAATGAAATCTAACAACTATAGGACACAAAGTGAGAGAATACAGTTTATGAATTGTGTGACTATTGCTGACTAGACGACTATTTATACTATAACGTACAAGACAAATCTGAATAATTACTAAGCTAAGGACTCAATGACAGATGTACAGGGGGGCAAACCGTAAAACTTGTTGTGGAAGTTAGAGTCACGCTTTGGGTGCCATGCTGATTCAGCAAAAGGAATCATTCTGGATCCTTCTTGTGTGTGTGAGCGCGTATGGAACTTGTCGATCCACTTTTCATCAGAGGCATCGAGATTTTTGGATCGAGCAATCTCGAGGCCTGAGGGCTTTATGTGCCTTCTGACGGGGACGAGTTCATGGGTTTTACCTCTTCCGGGGCTCCAAGTTTGCCATCGAAACTTTTAGGCTTGGACAAAATGCTAATTTTGGGAGAGCTCGAGGATCTCCGGCAGTCGAGCTTCCAGTTCGTGGGTTTATAATCTGTTGTTGATTTTGACCCTCAACACCGGCCCCCTGAAAAAGAAGCCAGTCTACTACAACGGACTAGGGGTGGTGCAATGAAGTGAAGACCAGCAAAATTACAAGCGACTTATTTATTAGAAAATTAACATATATTAAACAATCATACAACAGAAGCATCTAATTTACAACAAAAAACCGACTATAAAAGTAACAACGCACCTCTGAACTCAATCGCGAAGCATATATGAAGATATGCAACTCGTATTTTATTTATCATACTAGCTCAGCACTGCTCCATACTTGCCACCTGCTCAACCTGTATATTTAAAAACGTGTGTAGGGCTAAGTATAACGTACACAGTGAACACATTGTGGAAATAAATATAGGAATGTCATGCCAATCATAAAATCATATATAGAATTTTGAATTTGGAAACATACAGTATATGTAAAAAATATTTCATGTGACTGCAATCAATTTATCATTTCAGCATGTAATTTACTATCTATTTATTCTTAGGAACTAGGAAGCAGGTCTATTTCCATGGTTCTGGTATTAAGCCTATGTGGCAGGACCTTCCTCCTATCAGGACTGATACCAAGTGCACTCGGCTCCCATAGAGACTGAGATTCTATCATTAAATTACCTTCACATTTAAAAATTTACCAAGTCTCTGGTCGTATTTCCGACTCAAATTTTTACATCGTATTCTTTGGCCGTATTCCTTGAATTAGAGGACATTTGAGAAATCATTTAGAGTTTTATAGTAAGAAAAGTCCACCTTTATTATTGTTGATGTGGTTTAAGTTTCTTGATTCCCATCACCTTCAAAAGTTATAATCTAGTATTAGTTACAATTGAGGTTTTTTTTTTATCGGAATTGATTTAATGCCCATGTGAGCTTGTTGAGAGTGAGAGCGTACATTGGTACTGCATAACACCTCCGAGCCGTGGGGACGCCGATGTGAGCTTGTTGAGAATGTGAGCAGAAATATTTGGTGAATGATGTGAAAGATTTGATGATGCTATATGAGTTCGAGAAAAATGAGTCGGCCTAAATTGTTAAAATGTGAAGTAATTCAAAGTGATTTTGAGTAAACTATCAATTTTTTTCAAACATTTGACCAGTGCCATACATACATTTTCATTCGAATTTGATGATGCGATTGAGTTATACGCGAACGTACGTTGAGTACTTGATTTACTTACATGCGATTCAAACGATGAATATGCTTGCATGTTTTATGATGAAATAATGAATATGTTTGCATGTACTTGATATGTTTACATGCGTTGAAATGATGAACGTGGATGTTAGGGAAAATGATTGTAACACCCCGTATCTTATTTCAGCTAATTATAATTACTATAGCGACAATCGGCCCATTATGAATGATTAATTAGCCAAAGATTAACAGGCTTAAATTGCTTATATTATGATTTATATGATAGAATATGTTAAGAGGATTCCAGAAGTGGTTCTGAAATCTCAATCGAACATCCGTAGAGAAAGATATTGCTAGTATAAGATTTACTGGGAAATTGCCGGTGACGATGATGTCATGACCCTAAATAGTCGGTTATTAGCCGAGATATCAAAACATTGTGATTCATTGAATAATAAATTATGTCACTACATTAGTTCGATCAGAATTGAAATTGGATAATTGAAACGTCGCGTATTGGGTTAGAAATAGTAGAGCTGTTCGCTCGTGTCATCAATTTTGTCCTCACTCCCACTCTGTCCTCTATAAATACACCCTCACCCCATTCATTTTTCACTTTCCGAAACTTGTAGTGAAGCTCTCAAAAAATCGACACTCATCCTTGAAACTTGATCGCTCGATCCAAATCTGATTGACCTTCGTACACTTCGAAACTTCGAACCTCACGCTTTGTTCAGTTCAAACCTCACACTTCAAAACTTCAAAGCTCATGCTTTGTAACCTCGAACCAAACCTCATTCATTTCAACCCGAACTTCGATCTATCTCGAACCGAACCCCGTTCATCTTGAACCGAACCTCATTCACTTCGAGCCGAACTTTGATCTATTTCGAACCGAACCTCGTTCACCTCGAACCGAACCCCGATCACCTCAACCCGAGCTTCGAACACACTGGCCCGAACTGCAACCTACTCGACCCGAACCTCAAGCATCTCGATCTGAACCTCGACCTATTTCTCAACTAAATTGACAACTAATTGACCCGATCGGATTCTGATCAACACAAGCGAGAACCCGTCTCTTTTGAACCATTTTTAAAAACCCTATTCAACTTTACTTCGCAACTTATTGACTGCTTAAAAGGATGTAAAGAGCCTTGACTCGAACCTGACTGTTAATGATTTAACATGACTGTTATTGAGCATAACTGTGGTTTAACATGATTGTTATTGAGCCTGATTGTGAATGAGCATGAATATATTATTGAAAGCATGCGACATATGTAATACTAGAACTGGAACGTAACTTTTCGAAGAACGTAGACGATTAAGAAGCATGCTCTATGAACGATTAGATTAGTATAACATGGATGCCATGAGGAATGTAATGACTATGGATCGACAAGCCGCATGATTGCGAGAAAGATGTCAGATGCGATGGCTACCAACTGGTTTGAAAGAAGGATCTCAGTGCAACCGCTAGGTAGCTCCTTCCTCGTCGAGATGTAGATGCGAATATGTGCACATATGTATATCTACAAGCGAGCGTAAATACATCATAGCTACAAAACTTTGATCTGAGATAATATTTGAGAATGTGTGTATATATATATATATATTTATATGTGCATGTGTGTGAATGTTGGAATTGTGACCATGTAATCTAGGC
>AYJT01018526.1:0-14664 GCA_001278415.1 Ocimum tenuiflorum | reverse complement strand
TTTTTTTCGTAAAAGTGCATTCAATAATTTTTAGAAAAGTGATTGTCAAAAACAAATTCAAATTCATCTTTATTTTTTTCTCTCTTTAATTAAAAAATGTAAATAAATAATTTTTCAATTATTTTTTAGACTACTTAATTTTTTTAGAATACAAACCAAACGAAGACTAAAAGAAAACTTTTTCCCTCTTTGTTCCCCTAATCTTTGCACAATTCTAATATCTACTCAACAGTTATTTCCATCATAGTAGTAAGTCTTGGTTTTCTATATCTCCTGAGAAGCAGAGAAGAGCACACAACACTCACAGATGACATGGCCATGCATGCACCAGCAACCCACGGTGGCAACCGCAGCTTCAGCCAAGGATACAAAACTCCGGCAGCCACCGGCACAGCCACTACATTATAAGCACTAGCAAACAAGTAGTTCAACCGAATCCGAGACAAGGTCTTTCTGGAAAGATCGATAGCAGTGATGACATCTTCCAAATTGCTTCTGATCAACACATAGTCAGCAGCTTCGATGGCAATGTCTGTCCCCGCCCCGATCGCCATGCCCACATCCGCAGCTGCGAGGGCAGGGGAATCGTTAACACCATCCCCCACCATCGCGACAACGCTCCCGTCTTTCTGGAATGATCGAACCACGTGTTCTTTTCCAGAAGGCGTCACCTCTGCCCTAACATCTGTAATCCCCACCTGCATTATAGAGAATATAGTATTAGTGGTGTATCAATCGACCGAACGCGACCCTATTTTTTGTGAATTGAGATATTATCAACAACAAAATATTATGTAGTAAAATGAGAACAATAAAATTTTACAAAAAAGAAAAATAACATACTTTTTATTGCAAAATTATGATTGAGCACATACTTTTTTTAATATTAAGCTCAATCTTTTATAATGGGAGAATTTATATGTATTGATACGTTACTAACAATGAAGTTCTAGATAAATAATACCCAATAAGTTAAATTTTTATTACAAGAATTATTATTGAGTCCATTTTCATTATTATTGAGATAAAATCGCTATTATGACAATCCATTTTTTATGTATTGAGATGTTATTAACAGTAAAATAGTATTAAAAATAATATAAATACATCGATTTGAAATTTTGCCACCAAAATTACTATTGTATTGTTTTCTTCAATAATAAGACCAATCTCAATTGCGAGAGTTTTTTTATATATTTTTGAGAAAAAGATTTTTATATAAAACTCTAACAAAAATAATATAAGTATTTTTGATCAAATTGTTATTACCGAAATCATTATTGGTATACTTTTTAATAGTTCTAATTCTTATAACTCGGCCCTTCTATATATTGGAATGCTATCAATAATAAAATTTAAATTCTTTATTAATTTTCTTTTTGAATAATAAAGAACCATATTTATAATTAACAGAGTGGCCTTAAAATATTAGAGAGGGGCCAAAGAAACGAATAAAAGGAAATGAAGTATTTAACCTCCTTTGCAGCAGCAGTGGCTGTTCTCCAATTGTCACCAGTGACCATAACAGGATTGATGCCCATTTTCTTGAGTCCCTCAATCACAACTGCAGCTTCTCTCTTTAGAGGGTCTGATATCCCGATCGCGCCGATCAACTCGTTGTCGTACACAACGAGTATTCCGGTTTGAGCGCTTTCTTCCATCTCTACCACCAGACTCTCCACATGCTCTGCAATGGTCACTGAATTTTCCATCATAAGCTTCCGGTTACCGACCTGTTTGATGGGCACAAACAATGCATCAACATTAAGAAAACTGATTGTTTGGTGACATTTTGAAACTAGCCTATAACTAATGTAATAATCTGGAGAATTCACAGAACATAGTCTCATTTCATTTTTGCCTCAAAAGTTGCGCTTTTAGTCCAAAAAAATTGTATACACATGGGCATGAGTTCACTCTTGATAATATTTTTGAAATGTGGCTTATCTTATGAACGAATTGAAAATTTGAGACGGCAAATACAGGTTTTTTAAAACTAAAATCATTAAAAATGGGACCAAGCAAGCGTAGCACTGAAACTGCAACTATTTAAATCAAAATAAAACGAAATTATGTCCTATCAGACCAAAAATATAATTTACTCTGTAAAAAACTCACCAGTATTTTCCTCCCGCCTATAAAGCATTGTACACCTTGTCCAGGAAAAGCAGAAAAACCAGAGACATGATGAAGCCAACCAGAGGACTTGGGTTCCAGCCCATGGTTTTGAGCATCCCCAGTAGCCAAAGTTTCATCCAAGACATGGAAATGACGGGCATATTCGATTATTGCTTTCGCCAATGGGTGTTCACTACTAGCCTGTTAAAACAAATCAATTTCTTTTTTGCTTAAATTAATAATTCCAAGAATACTAATTACCCGAGGGAAACAAAGATGGGTTGGGATCCTTTAAGTGGAAACTCATAACATGAACACAAGATGAAAACCGGATACAGTGGCTTAAAGATTGTGACATGGATTTACTCTGTAAAAGTAAATTGCATTTTCGGTCGCATAGAAAATAGTCTTGTCTCATTTTGGTCTTCATATTTATACATTTATCTCATACTTGCTTTTTTTGTCTCATCGTTAAAGATGTTTTGCAAACTTTGCCTCAAAAAACTTAGTATTTGTAGTCTCAGTTATTTAATTCATTCACAGCAAGATAAGTCATGTATAAATAGTATCGAAAATTTGAAGTTATGTTTATGGGAGCAAATTTTTGGCGACTAAAAGTGCAAGTGCTGAAATCATTACCTCAGCTGAAGCTACTAATCTGAGGAACTCGGTGCGATCCATGCCTGAAAAAACTTTGGCAGTGGTCACTTTGGCCTGTCCCTGAGTCAATGTTCCGGTCTTATCGAACATGACATGTTTGATGTTATGTGCCTTCTCCAGTGCATCTCCTCCTTTAATAAGGACACCGTTGTTAGCTCCGACTCCTGTCGCGACCATGACAGCAGTCGGGGTGGCCAGCCCGAGTGCACATGGGCATGCAATCACAACAACTGATATTGCAAACATTAGAGCAAACACAAAGTGGTTGCTATTTCCTGGTAGCCACTCTTCTGGATAGTATCCAAGAACCCCACCAAGATACCTATATCCAGTTGGCAACTATATCAGGGAATTCTTATATTTATCAAACAAAACTTTGTCTTACCATCCCAGGAATGTCAGAAATCCCAAAGTTACAATTGTCGGGACAAATATGCTTGCAATCTGCACAATCAAATGTGATGCCAATAAGATGGAATTCACAAAGTGGCGGTGTAAATGAGCCGAGTATGACAAAGTTCGAGCTCGATTAATTTATTTTATTTTTAAGTTTAATAAAAAATTAAAATTATTTCATATCAAGTAATAGACTTGGGGACAAAAATATGCATAATTAATATCAAACTCAATAAGGCTCGCAAGCTTAGTGGGGTCGAGCAATATAAAGCTCAACTCGACATTCACCCAGTCGATTTCAGATTTTGTTTCAAGTTGATCTCAAGTAACAAGCGAGCTGGCTCGACTCATGCACACCGCTTATGAGAAAGCATGTATGAGAAATTAGCACTCACAAAGTCGGCAAACTTTTGAATAGGAGCCTTTGACATCTGCGCCGACTCAATGAGAGATATAATTTGGCTCAACACCGTGGCAGAGCCTACTTTTTGGGCTTGTATGTGAAGCGAACCATGTAAATTTATTGTACCTCCAACAACTGAAGAATTAACTTGTTTTAGAACAGGGGCAGATTCTCCAGTGACCATACTCTCATCTACATAACTTGAACCCCAAACAACCAAACCATCAGCAGGAATTTTGGACCCTGGCACTACTTTTAATATGTCTCCACCCTCAATCACCAAACTATCAATTTCTCTTTCTACTTGAGCTTTTCCACCTACACCACATTCACAATTGAATCAACCCATGTGAATTTTAAATAATTAACTACCAACTTTTTTGGATTTACATTCCTAAGTTAAATTAATAAGAAATTAATATTTAACACATGATAAAATTTATTGAATTATGGATAAGTGAAATCACGCCACAAAAGCCTTAATGTTTCCACATACTCCATTTATAGGAGGTATAGAAAATACATTTAATCGGATGTTGATACAATTCAAGAAAAAAGAAATCTCATATATTGTGTTCATAAAAAAATCAAGTCAAATGCCACGTTTGATATACCCTTGAGAAAAGTTATCAAATTCTCCAATACAAAGAAGAGGAAAGTTCAAGCAAAAGAACAAGATGGAATTCTTAATCAAATTCAAATCATTTGCTCCGGAGACTGTGTGCAAACTCTCTGAGTTAACGTTATAAACCTTCAATTTCAAAAGGAGATCAAAGAAGCCAAATTTCTCTGAAGCAAATCGAAATGCACGCAAATTATCAATAAAATTTGTGTCCACAGCTTCATTTTGGCTATCTAGCAAATCGGGTTGCATAAAATCAGAAGTAATTACCTTGGTCTTTGACAAGCAAGACGGCAGTAGTTGGAGTAAGCTCCACGAGCTTCTTGATGGCATCTGAAGTCTTCCCCTTGGCAAGAGCTTCCAAATACTTACCCAGAAGTACGAACGTGATCAGCATAGCACTTGCATGGAAATACGTGGGAGACCAAAACCCAGTCATCGCACCATACATCAAAGCACACACGGAGTAGAAATACGAAGCCGAAGTTCCCAACACAACCAGCACATCCATGTTGGTCGAACAGTTTCTGACGGCTCTGCCGGCGGCCACGTAGAATCTCTTTCCGATGCCAAACTGAATAACGGTGACCAACGCCCAGTTAAGCCAGTCGCCCATTTTCAACGGCCCGCACCGCCGAACTAGAAACGAATACACCGGAGGTATGTGCGGACATATGACTTGCATGAATAGGATTGGCACCTGTCCAAATTAAATTATGTTTCATCACCAAACATAAATCACATCTTATAACTAATTTTTACTTGTTTTCAACAAGCTCCTTCTAACTAGTAGCCAAAACACAGATGGATGGATGCCGTGGGGCTGGCTCAAATCAATGAAATTTTAAAATACAGTCAATCAAACTGAAAGAAAGTATATAATGATTATATTATCAAAACACTGTAGTAGAGCAAATCATAATATTAATATAGTAAAAATAATGAGCAGGTTTACTATTAGACTGCTTAAATCGTTTAAGCGGGTATGAATTTAGAGTTTAGGACAAGTTTGGGTTTGAATTGGTGAAAATGAATTATTTAGATCCGCATAATAATAAATTATTTAGGTGGTCTAACATAACTTTTAGCAAAAAAATAATGTATAGTAATAATATTTTGCAAAAAAAAAATAATAATAAATAACATCTTTTGGGCAAAAGTTCAACTTAAATAATAACATGTATATTTAAAAATGTGAAAAATAAAATAGTTGAGTAAAAGTTAGACTTGAATAAAATTTGATATTTTGACATCATATTGTATACAAACATAAAACATGGTTTAAGCAGCAAGACAAGTAATTAGGAGAATATCTTCAATAAAAATATCAATTTATGATGGAGAAAATTATAAAATATAGAAAATTTCCTATCTCACGACGATAAATTCATCTTCACTCATGTTACAAAAAAGTATAAAATAGTGGGAAAAAATAAAGACATTGTGAGAAATAGCAATGATGCTTATTATTTATTCGGAACGGATTCGGATGTTCAAAGTTGAGTTGGAGCTACGAAATTAAAATATAAAAAATAACAGAAAAAATATAATAGAATTAATAATTAGAATTTTTACTATAGGAAAATATTATAAAAATAATTTTTAATATATATTTATTGGACGAAAAATTCGGCCTGAAAAAAAATAGGGGGCCCACCCTTCTCAACCACTATATCAGCTGTAACTTTTTCTAGGATAAAGAGTATCAAAAAATTGACGTGAGCCAAAGAATATTGAAACTATAAAACTACCATATTATAAATTAATAAAAGCATATCTACCGCAACAATATCTACCATAATTTGATTGTTGGTAGACTAAACTCTCTTATTGTATCGAAAAAAAAAATAAAGTACACATACGAAGCAAGTTTAGAGTAACTCACACTGAGAAACAAGCTTGCAGTGAACAACCGAAACACTTTGGAAGACTCTTCTAGATCCTTGGAAGTCATTCTACTATAAGGGTTCTTCACAAGAAGCTTTACTTTCCCAGAGATGCTACTCTCAATCTCGTCAACCAATTTTCTTGAACCAATTAGCTGAGGATCGAAATGAATTTCCAGTTCTTGAGATGTTGGATCGAAACAAAAGTGCCTCACTCCCCTTAAGCCGCAAAGCTTTCCTTGTAAAATCTGTACATCCATTTCACTTACAACTCCAATAACCCCTAGCACGAGCTTATCCTGCTCGTCGCTCTGTAAAAATGAAGCTTCGAAACCAGCATCTTCGATTGCATTTATTATATCATCCTTGTTGATAACAGAGGGATTGTATTCGACCTCTCCGAAAGAGGTGGCCAAAGAAACTGTAGCTGTTCTCACACCATGTAGATTGTTTAGAATCCCTTCCACGGAATTTACACACGCGGCGCATGTCATTCCTCCTATGCTAAACTGGGCTATCGAGCTACCATGTGGCTTAGAATGAGATCCAGTTGGTTCGGGTAGAATTCGGGCCTCGAAACCTGCATCTTCAATGGCAGTTTTAATGTCTTCATCCTGAACAATAAATGGGAGCTTATACTCCGATAAGAACCATAAAGATATATGTTTCCATGTATACTGTCAGTAAAAACTCTAGTATCCATCAAATTATTGTTATGGAATGAATGTAGCAAAGAACAAAGAAAAAACTTTTCTGGGTTCCTTGGATAAAAAGATATATATCTTATTCTAATTTTGTATGCATGAGAAAGCCAACAACTTTTTTTTTTTTTTCTTATTAGAAAATTCAGACTGCACAACCTTACCTCTGACTCAAACTAACACTGGATTGGTTTTAACTTTTACGCAACTAATCAAATTAAAACGACAAAAAAAATCGCTTTTAAAGCAAGATGTGGTTATAGGTTGACAAATCAAACCCAATTTCTTTATTTAAAAACTTAATAATCAATGCCGATGTAGTACGAAAGAAAAGCGAAAGAAATGATAACTCGGCCGCCAAATTGAAGCTACTTTTTGAAATGTATCCAAATTTATCATGTAAGCAAATTGAATTCAGTCTGCATGAACCAACTAATAATAATGATAATATTAATAAGCAAAAGAAGAAGCCTGAGCATACATTGGTTAAAGCAGGATCAAAGATGACGTGAGCCTTGTTCTGAAGCAAGGCGACGGAAGCCTCAACGACGCCGTTTAGGGTGATGAGTGCCGATTCGACGGAATTGGAGCAGGCTGCACAGGTCATCCCCGTGACGCTGAATTGGATTCTACGCAAATTCACAGGCTTGTCTTCATCATAAGCCGTGAGCAACCTCTCCTCCTCCTCCTCCTCCTTGGCCGCTCCGGCGGCAGTTAACTGCAGCAGCCTTGAGGTCAGCGCCATCGCCCTCTATCAATAAACTAATGCTCAAATGGCGATCGTATTTATATAAATCAATTATCCATTTAAAATATTTGTCTTGATTATTAATTACACGTACATGGCAATTGAAATGACTATATATATATATATATATATCTTGCTTATGGAGAGAAAAGAATATGTCGGTGGTGGTAGGTGGGCTGGTGAGGGTGAGGGGGAAGGAGGGAACGAAGAGAGCCGCATCATGAATTTGGTGTAAGTTTGTTAGTTGGAATTTGGTGTTAGTTGACTGGGGGTAGTTGGAGAAATGCTCTCACAAATTTCAACCATTTTTTTACCCAAAAATACACCTCATCATTTCTTAAAAAATATTATTAAATACACTATTTTTTTCTAATTTTTAGTAATTCATCTCAAATTCATTACCCAAACTCAAACTCAAAAAATATTATAATATAACCCTCTTCTCATTACTTTTTATACAATTACTATGATATATTTGTCAGATTTTTTTTATTTGAATCCCTTTATTAATTTCAAACAAACTAAATTATTATGAAATTATAATTATCGAGAAATGTGAAATTTTATGCTCTTCATTAATTTCGAACAAATTAAATTATTATGAGATAGTAATTAATAACAAATGCATAATAATATTAATGGTGTGTTTATTAAATATAAAAAATAATATGAAAATGCAACAAACAAAATGAACAATATCATTATTAAAATTACATTATAATACCCCAAACAGATGAAAAAAGTAAAAATAAATTTATATTAAACATACTAAAATAAACAAATACACACCACAAGAAACTTATCCGTACATATAGATTAACGAAAAAACATATATTGTCATTCAATTCTCATAATTAAAATGCTCCACTCACATCATATACGATCCATTAGTTAATTTCAAAGTGAAATTTATTTCTTTTTTTCCTAGATAACGAGATATATATTCATAAAATCAAATCATTCGACATCATTTCAACATCTAGCAATTGTATGTGTAACTTTACATTGGTAGGTTACATTCGCATCAGTAGATTGAAAATCATGCTCATCTTGCGGTAATAACATAAGGCTTGAGAAATGTATGTGCATGTTTAACTTTGCTAGGTTGGTCACATCTACGTTAGTAGACAAAAAATGTGCTCGTCTTACATTAATAATTTGAGACTTGAGACATGTGTGTGTTTAACTTTGCATTGGTTGGTCACATCTACATCAGTACATTGAAAAATGTGCTTGTCTTGTATTAATAATGTGAGACTTGAGAAATGTGTATGTTTAATTTTGCATTGTTAGGTCACTTCTAAATCGGATGGATTGAGAAGTTGGCTAATCTGAAAAATAATGTCATTATCTTACCTATAAATAGAGGAATGGTTGAAAACATATCATTCACAAACTTACAACATTGTTTATCTTATTCAATTACTTGATTTGACTTGCTCATAAAAATGTCTAGCCAATCTTTTGCCTACAATTATGATGAAGACATCCTCTAGTGTCGGTTTACATGAAAGTTTCTCAAGACCCGTGTGTTGGAATATACAAAACATTTGATAGGTTTTGGAGTCGTGTGTTGAGACAAATTCAATAGAAAAAAACACGAGAAGTCTGGAAATCGTAAACAAAGATCTCTTCAAGCTATTGTGAAAGCTGCAAAGAGGTTTCATTCATGTATTTGGGCAATTCGAAACGGGCACCAAAGTGGTGCTAAAGTTTTGCTGATGAAGGATCCGAAATAAAAATCATAATAAAAATTTGATCATATATGGGTCATTATCAAGGCTTTTGAAAATTTTCAAGATTGCTAAAAAATCTCAAGAAGAAAGCTCAAGAAGACCTTCTTTTGGGCATCTCCTTCGAAGTCTGAAAATCCAACTTCTAAAGGGCAAGGTTCCTCATGTATCTCATGTTCTCTTCTAAATTTAGATGATGATTTCAATGTCAATGGTGGTTCTCCATTAGAACGGTCAATCAAGCTGGAAAAAGCTAAATTAAAAAGAAAAAGAAAATGATGATTACACTTCATCTATCGATAATAATTTAATAAGTTGGATGAATTATATTATAAATTAGAAAGATATACACCATATATATATCTATAGTTTTGCTTCTTTTTTGTGGATGTGAGGCTTATAAGTTCGCAATATCAAACAATAACTTAGTATTAAAGATGGACCTAAATTTTTTTTGCAAAAAGCTAAACTCTTTATTACATTTATGTTTATATACTCGTGTTAATGGCTTTTTCATCTTCATCGCCACAAGCCCCTACTCTCTTTCTGATTCTTTTTTGTTCGAAAAACGACATGGAAGCTAACGTATAAAGATTTAACAATTATACTACGAAAACACACTTTCCAGTTTAGGAACCAAAAGGCTTCTATTTGGTAGGCTCTTATGATTTATTTTGGATTCTATACGAAAATCCTTAGTAACTTGAATATCTTCTCAACATATACAATTTTACACCCCAAACTTTGAGTCTTCTGTAGAAATACTATAATGTTTGCAATGATGATACATGTTTTTAACAATTTTTTGAAAACGACAGTATGAAAAACAAGAACTCTTGGAAGCATTTGGACGAAAAGCACATATTGTTGTTTGTGAAACCTTCTGAGGTAAAGCGAATTAATTAGAAAGAGAAACAAGACATGCACCTGTAAAATATACATGCTGATAAATAAATCAAACATCCTTGACAATTATCAAAATTCAAGGTAATAAAATAATTTTTGGAAAATATAAAAATGCGTGATTTTATTTCTAAATCAAAATGGAGAATTATTTTAAAAAGCCCAATTCCCAGTCTTGTATTATTTTAGTCATCCAAATTAAATATTTAATCGTAAACTTAGACTAGAAAGATGGATGAAAAAAATCCTTTCATTTCTGCATTCTAGATCTCAAAGTCGTCCTCTTCACAGCATTTATCGGCAAATCTAGTCTTACCATCTAATATAACAATATACTGTGTGTTATTATAAACTGCATTGTCCGTGTATTTTTCCTGTGGCTTGACATTGTGGAAGGAGATCTTCCATCTTTGCTTTGGTTGGCGTGGAACGCCTCCTCGGGAATTTGTGGGCACGTTTCAGACAAGAAAAATGAGTGTTTTGGAAGAGGAGATAATGGTTTGGATGTATAATTGTGTGTGCATATATAGGCGGAGATGCACCACGGAGGTGGTGGGCGTTGGTGTGAAATATGATACATCTGAAACTATCATTAACTATTAGATATGTCTTGTTTCATAGATGGATGAAAAAAATTGTGATTTGCGACTTTTTTAATATATTGAATACCCGAAAAAAGAAACCATGCACGATGAGATCCTTGTGTATCAATAAATTAATCTCATTATCATCAGTATCACGTCGAACTACTACTTAAAGTAAGAGAAATTCCAATTGGCACACATGCAATGCAACTTAGTGCTTTGTTATAACACCTATCCTAGTCCATACACTTTAACACACCCACACTCAAAACATATACACATCCAAATTCTTTCATATTATTCTCTCTTTTTGACAAATTAATTCTATTATTATTGACACTTTAAAACCACTCAACCTAAGAGCATAGGTGGCCTGAGGCCGTGTGAGAGATTCCAAAACATTAGGGGCATTATTTTTATGAAAATTATTATGTAATTAACTAATTATATCATTATCTAATACCTAACTTTATAATTATTTAACCCATTATCTAAATTAAGCATCTTAAATGGGGGCATATAGTATTTACTGATATTGAGAGTTTTCAATTTGATATATCTCCGCTCTTTAAATAGCTCACTATCCCTTCGCAGGCCTTTGCGGAATGCTGTGATTGCGCTCCTCTCGAAAATTAGGAATCGAGGTTCGAGTCCCATTACCAATTGAAATGAGCCACATAATCCTTCAAACAGCTCATCCTCCTTGAACAAGTGAGTACAGATTGTTCGACCTCTTCTTTGCTTTTTTTGTTGCTCGAGAACTGGCGCACAAACAGCTGATGTAGTTGTGCAAATGAGTCGATGATGCCCCGCCCTATGTTAACGAACCAGTGAAGAAAATCTGAATGAGCAACCCAAGAAGCTCTATTGAACCAGGAACCCGTCATGGACGGAAGCGCTCGAAGAACTCGTCCATATCCATGATTCGAACATACCTCCCTCGAAGATGGGAGTGACGCGTCAAAGAGCCATCTAGCAAGCTCGAAGAGAGGGATTGACTCGACTGCGAACTAAGGGATCGGAAGACCGGCAAAGTTGCGGCTAAATCTGATCGATCCCTGATCGCCTAAATATTTTAACCAATCGCAAGTGTACGGTGTAGTTGCAATATGATAGTGAGCAAGGTCGTATCCCACAAGGACTGACAAGCGAATCAGATTAACTACCAAAAATTTTCTTTATTATTATTCAGACAACTGAATCGAGAGATGATTTCTTGTACTAAACAGAAAAATAAAATGCAAATTAACTGATTAAACAAAATAAAGATTCAAATTCAGCATGAGATATTATGTTCCAGAGCCAGATTTCGATGAATTCAATTAATAACAGTGGCAAGCAGCCAAAACAGGTTATTCAATTCGTTTAAAACAATCAACAAATCAGTTTAAGTCTTCTCTCAAAGTAAATAAACCGTAGATTACAAGTTAAGACTGATATCTCTATCCAATCACTAACATGTAACTCCAGAAAAACCACAAGATCAAAGTTCTCACAATAACTCTCTTCTTCTCTCGAATGTTAAATTATTGTATTCCTTATTCTAGATCCCATAACAATTCTCGTCTCTCGAATGTTGAATTATTATGCAGGTAATGATAGATTGGTGATCAGACAATCAATCAAGCAACATACACGGGAATAAAGAAAAATGAAATTGAATTAAATTGCCAAGACCCTGGTCACATGTTAGAAATCGAATTCATCTACTCTCTAACCCTAGAGCATAAGGTTTTTAGCTCGACATCTCCATAACGAAAAACAAAACAAAAGAAATAGAGTTCATGGTTGAAGAATAGACGATAAACTCAAGGGAGGACTCCGTTGTTTTTCGCCTTAACTCTCCGATATTTCTCCCACTCTCTTCTCTCCAAGATCCATGTAAAATCTCAAAATTGCTAACCCTTTTTGCGCCAAAAGACTCCAGTTTTATACTCAAGACTCGATTTGCTAGGATCCGGCCCAAAAATCGTGAGGACCAGACAGACGCACGGTCCGTGCGTTGGTGAAGCATAGGCCGTGTGTAATCTCCGTGAGTTTGAGATTCTTTTCAGAGCTGACGCACGGTCCATGCACCAACCTGGCACGGTCCATGTGTTGTGTCTGTCTTCCTCAGGAAATTCTCAGGTCTGGCGCATGGTCCATGCATTGGAATGGCATGGTCCGTGCTTGACCTCTGGCTCGCAACACCTTCATTTCGCTTCAAGCACGGGCCGTGCATTGGTGAGGCATGGTTCGTACTCTATCTCTGACTCAAACTACACACTTTTGCTCAATAAACACCTTTTTCTGCACATCTCAACACAAACACCTCTAACCGTCCAATAACATATAAGTTATATCAGGATATGAAGAAAACAACACTTAAAACTCAATTACAACCCAAATAAGAGCAATAAATAGAGAGAAAATCAGTGTTTATCAATCCCCTTGAGGCACTCCCCCAAAATAAGACCCACATGACGGAATACGCAGATGAAGCCTTCAAGAGCTCAAGCTCACGCCTGGAAGAATCTAGAAATAGCGCAAGGCATGCTGCGTAAACACTCATATTGCGTGAAGACAGACACTCAGCCGATCTTCTCAAATTACCACCGTAATTGCAATTCCGTCCCAATTGATAGGAATCTGATACGAAACCCTAATCCACGTTTATAGAGAAAGCCCATAAAGTTGTTGTTAGGAATAATTGTATTTTGATTGATGTCAAACACCATCAGTGTAAAACTGATCTTAGATTATAATCATGTATAGAATTGAATTTGTAATATTCAGTTGTGAGAGAACACAACTGATTCCTTCAGCTCTGAGCTTAAAGACCACAAATGCTCAATTAGTTGTGAGGAACACAGTTGACAGTTCAATCAGAACTGACAGCTGAGAGCGAGAAGACTCCCGCAGTTGACTATCAAAAGTACAACTGACTCTCAGTACAAGAAAAGTTTGTAAGAACTTTTTAGCTCAAATCACCCATCAAGCCTAGTTATCCCTCGTACAACTGAGACAAAAGAGGAATGTTTGGAAGTATTCAGAGCTGACCTTTAGGAATGTTTCCTTAAAAGGCAGTCTGACAGCCGGTTATTATCCAGTGGATAATAATCATAGCTGAATGTCCGATGGATAAAAAGATATGATAAAGGCTGCAATAAGTACAACAACGACCATATCTTCTAACAAAAAAAAGAGAGGATTTGTCTGTTATCTCTAACAGATACTATTTAAATTCGTGGGCTATAAATAGAGGAGTCATCAGATGGGGAAGAGGTTATGACAAGAACTCGCGCATAACAATCTCCTATTCAAGCTCTCTCTCTTTCTCTCTCTAAGGCATTCTAGCCTTACGAGTATCTTTACTCGAGACCCACTGGAGATCTGAAAGTTGTCCACAGCTGAGGATTCCGAGACCGTTCTCAGATTCTTATCTGAGAACATCACTCATCCAAACCAATTAAAGTTCGCGAAGGGAACAGAAACCTTCACCCCGCCAAGCAGAAGCCTAGGAGAAAGTTCGATAAAGCTTCAACTCAGTAGTGCTTGTAAAGCTTCAGCTCAGTCATGCCTCTAACCGAAAACATTGGAGGTTCTCCATTGCAGAAGATAATTAGTTGTAACCCATGTTCATTCACTGCGTATAACTAATTATAGTGAATTCCCTCTTGGATTTTGGTATACGTAAAGCTAATTTTGTTTATGTTGTATACAAAATTAACTGTTTCCATGCGTTTCATATAACATCTAGTCCATTTATTTCGAACAAATAGGGTGGATCATGTAGCGTGTAGGAGATCGCAGTAGATTGCATGATCGGTAACCCTAAATAAGATATAACTATACTCACAGCTGAGGCGACTTGAAGACGAGTCACCGTTCCAGGCTGCAATATATTCGAGAAATAGCTTATCTAGGCTAT
>AYJT01018476.1:0-17834 GCA_001278415.1 Ocimum tenuiflorum | reverse complement strand
TTCGGATCTGAAATATCCTACGTCCTCTCTTCCTTCAAAGAAGGAAATTCCACTAATCTTCGTTATACACGATTTGTTAACATAGTTTACAACTAGGATTCTTCTAAAACGGAGGACTTCGTCTTCCTCGGTCCCAGGCACAGCTGATCGTTGAAGCTTTATCGGAATCTCCTAGACTTCTTGATCGGCAGGGTTTGAAGTTTTGAGTTCTCTTCAAGAGCGTTATTGTGGTTCGAATGATTGGTTCTTTGATAAATGATTTATCAAGGAACGTCTCAGTGTCCTCAGTGGAAGGCTTTGGACCACTGGAGTGAAGTCTCAAGTTAGAACTCGGGATGAGCTTGAGAGAGTTTGAATGCTTATATGACAAGATTCGTAAACTGTGCGTGTGTCAGTAACATGTTCTCCATGGTTGGTCTTTTCTATTTCTAGGTGAGGGATTTGAATTCTAGCCATTATCTTACAATGGACAAATCCCTCAAAATTTGGTTTGCAAAAGGTAGTCGTTGGTGTACTCACGGTCAACTTTATCAGTCTTTTATTCACTGGATCTTTGATTAAGGATAATAACCAGTTGACTGACTTCCTTTTTGGGGTAGGTCAGCTTTGATTACCTGTCTTAGCACTTTAGACGTTCCTTTTTTTAAGATTCAGTCATCATATGAGACAACTGTCTTTTTAAGGTTATCTTTTGTCAATATTCTCCCCGTCTTCACCTTGAAGTGATAGTCAGCTGATCTTGTGTCAGCTTTTGGAGGCTTCTATTATCTTTGCTCACTCAGCTGACCAATCTGTAGATGGACTGTCAGCTCAGCTGTGTTGCCTAGAGCTGCTCATTCTCACAGCTAGGAACTTTCCTCGGCTGTGGTCTTGTTTAGCTTCCAGTTGATTTGTTAACAACTACTTCGCCTCATAGCTTGTTCCCCACAACTATGGTCTTCAGCTCTTACAAGGATAATATCTATACAAGATTACATTCTAATCTATTGATCCTAAGCCGTTGATGTTTGTCATCATCAAAATTACATCTTATTCTTTACAATTTTCCTTTAGTGATGATGTCAAAACCATATAGCGGTGAGAAGATGTGAATGGAGTTACAACTGACTTTCCTTTAACATAATCTTCCTACCTTTTATAAGATTGAAGTCCCAAAAAAAATTTACAAGTGTTAAAACTTGTTTTAATAAATCATAGGGACAAAAGTTTAAACAAATAATTATTGATAACTGATTGCACTTTGAACTTGTGTATACCCAGTTGTAGCTTAGAAAATTAAACATTTGATCTCTTTGAGACAACAAGATATTGTTATTCAAAGGATATTCAGTCAGTTATCATTGATTGATTTCGGTTTTACAATGTACAAGGGTGATGAGAATTAAGAGTATACAATGTAAAGAAAAAGAACTGACTAAATACGAAAAGTAATTACTTGAAACTATGTTGGCTGGGGAGGCTGTGGCTTATCTTTCTGTTGAGTCGTTGAAGCTAAGGATTTCTTTTCTTTCTTTTTCTTCTTCTCAGCTCGACGCTCTTCTTCCATTTGATCTCTCAGCCGACACCTCTTTCTTCCTTCTCCTCTCTCAGTCTGCTATCTGCCTCCTCCTCTCTCTTCCTTCTCCATTCCTCTCCTCCTCACAATCTTCTCGCCACTCTATTTCCCCCTTTTTGACAATATCAGTCAGAACCAGAATGCTTTGAGCAAACAGTTTGAAAGGTCGAATTGACAGTCTGGAGAGAGAGATTCACTATTTGGAGAGAATTAGTGACATTCTCCTGCATGCCAGTCACTACGTTCATAAACTGATTAGGCACTTGAGTGAAGGAAGACTTAGCAATCATCAGCTCTCGGCGAGAGCTAGAACCCCTTGACAAACCAAGTTCCAGGCTTAGTGGGTGTGAGAACACTTGTGAAGAGCACCGTCTGAGTGTTGGAAATGTCAGCAGTTGATGCTGTCTCTGTGGAGGGATCAGATAGAGCTGGGATAGCCTACAATGGCTACGAAGTGGCTAGACCAGTCATCCAGTCTAGAATGATGACTTCACGCTGTTGATGTTGGATTGGAGCTGAAGCTGGTGGCTGAGATGCTATGGCAGGGCTGAGGAAAGTTGTTGGCTGTGAAGTGAATGCAGAAGTGGACAACTCTTGGAGAGACCTGTCAGCTGAAGATGCTATAGAGGCATCTGTGAATTCATTGTGCAAAGTGAGGTCTTCCCTTTCGTTTAAATCAGGTAGGCCCCCAAAAATCTTGTCAACTGACTTGGTGTTGGCTGAGCCTTGCCTGCCTCTTCAGCTTCCTTGATGGCTTCAGAATCCACCTCAGCTGGAACTAAAACTTCTTGAACAGCTTCTCCTTGCGCAGCTAGCTGGACAGTTTCCCCTTGCGTAGCTTTCTCAATTTGAACAACCCCTTATGCCCCATCAGGCCTTTGGTCATCTGCGTCACTTGAGGACTCCTTGTCCTCATCCGATGCATTTTCCTCATTCTCATCAGCAAAAGTCCATGGAGTCTCAGCTCTATCTTGTCCATGAGCTGGGGAGGAGATCTTCTCAGCTGTCTGCTGTGCAACTGGTTCTTTTGTTGGGGGAGTAACAACCATGGTGTCCACGTAAGTATCGAACACTAGTCAATCCAGTTGCTCAGCGCTGATTGATTGCTGCTCTGGACTGGGAATGTAGGTCCCCTCAACATTCTCATCGGCTGGACTCTTTCCAGCTTGTCCTTTGTCCTCAACTGTCTTCTCCACAGTTGGTCCTTCAATTGCTTCAAAAACTTTTCCAGTTTCAGCTTCCTTGTCCGGGCTGGCCTCAGCTGACTCCTTGACTGCAACCTGTTCCTGCTCCGAAATTTCATAAAACGAACACGCGAGACTCAATCTCATGCTAAAGGGCGTGGAGGTTCGAGTCCTCTTCAAGGCATAATATTGAGAATGCTCATTGAATAAGCAATTCAATAAGAGAGCTCAGAAATCGGCCTCAGCTGCAGTGAATTTAGCAGTTTTTTCCACTTTTACAATTTCAGCTTCCTTGGACTTGCCTCAGCTGTTTCCACTACAACTGGATCTATACTGGGTGGTGGGGGTGTTGGAGACTTTCTTGGAGGGGTTGTCTGAATGACGATTCCTTTCCCCTTCCTGACTATGGCTGGCTCAGCAGCTTTGCTGGGCCCTTCATCAGATTTATGGCCTGGAAGACCGTCAGTTTTGTAGGTCAGTCGATGTGAAATAATCTTCTTTACACGGTTCTCCAACTCATATTTCCTCTAATTTCGGACTTCTTCATGTCCTAGCCATTGTCTTACCTAGAACGCTTCAGCCTCCAGAAGGTTAACCCGAATCTAGCACTCAGAATGAAGAGATTGGGCACGTCCATGTAGTATTTTCAGTAGAAGAATTGTTGAACTCGGATAGCCTCCTGGATAGTCAGCACAACCATGGGCTCTTCACTCCTGCCCATCAACAGAACCTCCTTGATTAGTGGCTCTAATTTGGACTGAGCCAGGGCCTCTATTTGATCTTCTAGGCTGTGCTCCATCTCAGGATATCGACATTGGCTTGATTGTAGAAAGGTAGATGCAGGAACCAGTTGCTAAATCTCCGAGCTGTGTGAAATTTGTAGGCAGTTCCATGGGTGGGGATGATGGTGAAGGTATCATCACAAGGATCTTGGGAAAATGGATTTGCCCTGGTGTCCCATCAATGATGAGGCTTCTCCGGCTCTTGAATCTCCGACTCCTCATTGTGTTCACCTATCAGAATACCAACTGAGCCTACACTTGCAGTAGGAGATAATTGAGGTTTCTTCTTCTTTTTAGCTGGAACAATTGGCTGGGCAGCTGTTTTGCTATTCTTTGAGACAGGCACATCTAGGAGTTTTGATGGGTGTAATTTCTTTGAGGCTGGGGGAGCTGGCTGAATGTTCTTTTCATCTTAGCCAAGGCTATATCTTTGTCAGCCAACCTGACCAAGAGCGCTTCTTAGCTGGGGTGCTAGCTAATTTTTTTACCAAGGAGAACCTGCTCCATTTCTTCAAACATTTTCTTGTCAGCCTCCTTCTCTGTAGTAGACTCTTCTTCTTGCAGTTGAGAGGATGTAGCTGGCTCTATAGGAATAACTACGCACGCAGACCGCGGGGACTCTTACAAGGAGTAATGCCTTCATCAGACTGAGTCGGTGGCGGCACTTGTGGATGTGGTGCCCTCGAATTATAGGCTGGTTTCTTGGCCCCAGAAGGTGGAATGAAGTCAACTGTAGCAAGCTCCTCGCCTAGCCCTACAGTGGTCATGTATTTCTCAAGAATATGGCTTATTATCAAGCCATATTGTGCCTTACTAGAGAAGGTGTGGCCAGTTCCTTCATGTCTTTGCTTTCTCACATTCTCTACTAACTTCTCGTATAAGTATCTGGCCCAGTTGGCTCTTATGCCATTATCAATCACCATCATTGGCTGATACTTCTTCTCCGATAATTCTGACTTTGTCCTCAACCCGCATTGTATCCCTTTATTTACCAGATCAAGTAGAACTTGGTAAATCGGCTTGAAGGATCATTTAAGCGTCTGCATTTTGAACACTAGATTGGGTTTGTCAGTGTCCTTCCACTAAGTCCAGTGGTGCTCCTCAATATTCTTAACTCCAGACATGTAAGAAGATATGTTGACCCCGGCCTGAGAAATTTTGAAATGTTTGGCCAAGACCTTGATGTTTATCTTGAAATGCACGCTATAAACCTTGGTGGTGAAGGCCTCTTCATCTTCAAGTATCTTTGCTTGGTGGTAGAACTCAGCTACCAGGTTCGGATGGAACCTTTTTGGGACAACAGTAAGAAATAAAAAAATCCCAAACTTCTTTAGATCATCTTCCAGCTTTTCAATGGGCTGGAGGTATTCTTTGAACTGTTTCTTCAACAGGGCAAGATTTTGAACCTTGTTCTACAGGACTTGTAGCATCCTTTTCTCGGAGGCTTCAAGTTGTTGGGAGTTTGTATTTGCGATGGTTACTAGGTCGAAAATGGGTATGCCGATTGGTATGCTTTTTGCGGCAGAGTTATCACTTGAGGATGATGCCATTTGGTAAGAATTTTGAGAGAAAGGGTTTTGGAAAATTTTTGGTAGGGAAGACAAAAGATTTTCTGGGAAGACAAATGACCGTGAAGGATGATCATGCATGGCTATTTGCCTTAAATACCTAAGTCAAAAAATTCTCGACCGCTGGGATTTATTCTAGAGATTTGAATCTGATGGCTGAGATTGATCGGTTGATGTTATGCAAGAAGGCAGTTGCATGGCACGTCCGATCATGTCTTCCACTTTCCATGTGGCAGCAGCTGGTTAGATGTACTCGCAGCACGCCACAGTGGTTTTTAATGCTGCACTAAATGCATTCAAATTTTGAATTTATTTCCGAAAGAGCAAGAGAAATAAATGCTGAAGGACAAACATTCCTTCATTTAATAAGTCTTTCCCCCTGAATTAATAAACTCCTTGATTGAGAGTTTGGACTCAGTTCATATACCTCAGCTGTAGCTGTGATCTTGAACTCATCTATCACCAGACTAAGCAACTGACAACCAATAAGTTAATGGGTGTCCCACTTAGAGGGATCAATTCGTCAACTAATAGTATCCTCGGTCAGTTCCTAGTCCATCAGCTGAGAGCTAGGACTCAGCTAACTAACTCTACTAAAATAATATATTATAACTGAGATCTGGGACTCTGCTATTCCTCTACTTACACATGTGTGCTCATCTAAGAGGATTTTGACTCAGCTGAGTGCTGGGACTCAGCTGGTTTTTTCTTTAGAGATAGAGTTGGATGATTGAGAGCTGGAACTCAGTCTCTTCCATATTAGCCCATTTCATTCTTTTCAGTTACCATGTCCAGCTCTAATAAGCCAAGCTGGGTACATAGATCCTTTAATCTTCCTTCTTGAAGAGATTTTGTGAAAATGTCGGCTAACTGACCTTCAATCTTCACATAGGTATTGACACATCTTTCTTCTTGACATGTTCTCTGTTGAAGTGATGTCGAATGTCGATGTGCTTGGTCCTTGAATGATGAACTAAATTCTGTGTGATAGCAATATCACTATTGTTATCACAAAAAATATGTACGACCTCAGTTGTCACTTTGTAGTCCTTCAGTTGCTGCTTGATCCAAATCATTTGAGCACAACAACTTCCAGCAGCTACATACTCTGCTTCAGCTGTCGAAGTGGCAACTGAGTGTTGCTTTTTACTAAACCACGAAATGAGCTTGTGACGAAGGAACTGGATGGTTCCACTAGTCCTCTTTCTGTCTTTTCTACAACCTCCAAAGTCTGAATCTGAGTAGCTTTGAAGATCCAAACTATCATCTCTGGGATACCAAATCCCAAGGGTCTCAGTACCCTTCAAATATCTGACTATCCTCACAGCTGCATCCACGTGTGACTTCTTAGGATTAGCTTGAAATCTCACACATACTCCGACTGCATAGTAGATGTCAGGTCGGCTAGCAGTTAGGTATAGTCCTATGATTCCTCTGTAAGCTGTAGGATTCACTGGTTCACCGTCTTCATCGAGTGTTAGCTGGGCACTCGTGCTCATTGGGATCTTTTATGTCTTTGTCTTTCTAGGGTAAAACTTCTTGATTAGCTCGCGATTATATTTCTATTGATTGAGAAAAATACCCTCGGGCATCTACTTCGCTTGAAGTCCGAGGAAGTAGGACATCTTCCCCATCATGCTCATCTGGAAGTTGCCTTGCATTAGCTTGACAAACTTTTCCTATAGAGCTGGATTCTTGGAATCGAAAATGATTTTATCTACATATATCTGCACCAAAAGCATGTTGTCATCATCTTCAATTTGGAAGAGAGTCTTGCCAATCTTCCATTTCTGGAATCCATTCTTCAAGAGGAATTGAGACAAAGTCTCATACCAAGCTCTGGGAGCTTGCTTTAGTCCATACAAGACTTTTCTTAGCCTGTATACTTTGTCTCCTTGCTCGAAGCCTGATGGCTGCTCCGCATATACCTCTTTAGTTAGCTCTTCATTCATGAACGCACTCTTGACGTTCATCTGATAGAAGATAAAGTTTTGATGAGCTGCAAAAGCTAAGAACAGCCTAATAACTTCAATCCTTGCAACTAGTGCGAAGGTTTCTTCAAAATCAATTCCTTCACATTGAGCATAGCCTTTGGCGACGAGTCAAGCTTTATTTCTGGTGACATTTCCATTCTCGTCCCTCTTATTTTTGAATACCCATTTGGTACGTATCACTAGCTGATAAGTTGGGCGATCAACTAGGTACCAAACATTTTTGCCGATGAACTCTGCTAGTTCTTCTTGCTTGGATGTGATCCAGTCAGGTGAGGTAAGAGCTTCCTCCAGCTTAGAAGATTTGATTTCAGATAGAAGGCAGGTGAAGAAAGCCTCCCATGATCTGGTGTGAACTGGATCAGTTGGATCATTGAGAACGTCTTCAGCTGGATGATTCTTTAGCCATAGAGGTGGCTAGATTACTTCCACTGAGATTTGTTGATCAGCAACTGAGTTTGAGGGGGCAGCTCTACTGGAATATCGACAAGATTGTCGAGCTGGATCTCATTCGTCGCATTTCTTTCCCCAGATTTGGGTTCCAGAGGTTACCTCCAGCTCTTTCGCCTAAAGCTGGGGTTCCAGTGGCTGTCTCCGTCTCAGTTCTTCCTCGAAGAACTAAGGCTCTAGTGGCTGAATCTTTCTCAACTGATGTCTCAACTACATCATCGGCTGGAATTCTTCTTGTAAGATTTTCATCTTAGTCATTTTCTTCAAGCTAGGTTCCATCAGCTGCACCGTCAGCTGAGCTTGAAGCGATTGATGTGTGGATCTCCTTCGTCGCAGTTCTTTCCCGAGATTTGGGGTTCCAGAGGTTACCTCCATCTCAGCTCTTTCGCCTAAAGCTGGGGTTCCAGTGGCTGTCTCCGTCTCAGTTCTTCCTTGAAGAACTAAGGCTCCAATGGCTGAATCCTTCTCAACTGATGTCTCAACTACATCATTGGCTGGAATTCTTCTTGTAAGATTTTCATCTTAGTCATTTTCTTCAAGCTGGGTTCCATTAGCTACACCGTCAGCTGAGCTTGAAGTGATTGATGTGTTTTGTAAGGCCTCAGCTAGAACCCTTGCTCACAGACCTTTTCAGTCGTTTTGACTCTGGCTGAGTCAGCTGAAACTTGAACTATGGTTCCAGATTTATACCTGGCTGGTTCAGCTAGTTGCACACCACATGTGTTGCCCAGCTGAACTTCAGCTTCATTGGCCTCTGGACAGTTCAAGTTCAGCTCCGCAGTATTCCTGCGCATTAGAGTAGACTCATCAAAAATAACATTGCATGTTATTTCCACAAGAAGGGTGGTCTTGTTAAATACTCTAAACACCTTATGAGAGGGGTATCCATAACCAATGAATACAACCTCATCAGCTTTAGGTGAGAAAGTATTTAACTTAGATTTCCCATTGTTGTGAATATTACATGGGCAACCAAAAGCACGTAGATGAGTTAAAGAAGGCTTATGACCCTTATACACCTCATAAGGTATTTTATTGAGTCGTAGGTTAATGGAGCTACGATTCTGAGTATAGCAAGTTGTGCTGCCAGCTTATTTCAACGTTCTGTTCCTTCTTTCTGCAAGCCCATTCTAATGCAGTGTCCTTAGAGCTGAGTGCTCGTGATAGATCGCATGATCCATGCAGAAATCCATAATTGGTCCATTACAGAACTTCGTCCCATTATCTGATCTAATTCTGACTACTCGGCAGTTCTTCTCATTTTGAACCTTTAGAATTAGCTCCGATAGAACCATTTTCACTTCAGCTTTGCTCCGCAGAAACTCTACCCAAGTTTATCTTGAAAAATCATCTATCACCACCATGGTGAAGCTTTTTCCTTCAACTGACTAGGGAGTTACTGGCCCGAACAAGTCCATGTGAAGCAACTTAAGGACTTTGGAAGTGCTTGGCTTGACAACTTTTCCCTTGAATGAGGTTTTGATTTGCTTTCCAAGCTGATAGGCACCGCAAACTCCTTCTTTCTTCATGACTTTAGCTGGCAACCCTTCGACCAGATTATGTTTGACTAAATGATTGATGGTCTTGAAGTTGAGATGATTGAGCTTCTTGTGCCATAACCAGCTGGTCTCTGATGAGCTCTTTGATATCAGGCATGAGCTGGAATTTCCACTATTCCAATCCTCGATGTATATGCCTCCTTTTCTGATTTCATGAAGGACTACTTCTTTGGAGATACAATCTTTGATGAGGCACTCACTTTTAGCGAACACCGTCTTGTATCCATTTTCTCCAAGCTGATTGATGCTCACAACATTGTGCTTTAGAAATCTACCAACGAGACACCATTTAGGGTTACTCCATTGATCTGCACTTTGCCCACAACTACGATCTTTTCTTTGGACTTATCCTCGAATATGACTGAAGGACCGTTGAATGGCTTGATTTTTGACATAAATTCCTTGATCTCAGTCATATGACCTGAGCAGCCGCTGTCTAGGATCCATAGACCAGCTTCTTTTCTTCGCGGCTAGCAACTTTCTTCTGTGAACTGCAATCACGGAGAATGATGATTATGGTATCCATTTTTTATTTCGGGTCCAGAGGGGAAAACACGTTGATGAACCCTTTAGGGATCCATACTTGTTTCATTTTTAGCTTAATCTCCTTGTGGGTAGTTTGTTTCACTGCCTTCTTTTTCGTTCTTATATTATAAAACATGCGATCGTGATGTTTCTTGGTAACACGTGCATGTGTGTGGAAGTCATGTTTTGCAATTGTGTTCCTAGATGGAACTGTCTTTCTGACATAACCTCGAGTCTCTAAAGCTTGGAGATTTTCGGCTGGTAGAGGGTCTCTAGTCTATTTTAATAGAACTGGGGTATCTCCAACTAGCCTTCACATAGCTGGGGTAAAAGAATAGCTGGTGCCCTAAATAGCTGAGTTTTCCTTAGCTGAGCAACTTTGAAAAGGCCAGTTCACTTTTCAATCAGCTGGACCTTCTTTGGCTGGACAATTGAAGGAGCTGCAACTGGCCTAGATGGCTGGCCAGTAAGAGTTTTCACTGGAAGGAAAACGATCTTCTCCTTACCTTTGTGTATGCATGGAATAGTTTTCTCATTCAAAGTTAGTGGATCATGACCTAATCCACCTTTTTCAGTGCATGTTTTCTAAATGATAATCAGATGTTCTAAATCTCTCGAGCTTTTACTGAAAGTTACAAATATTTTATCTTGCTCGAGGTTTTTGATTTTTAAAGTCGTTAGCTCAGTTGAGAGAACTGAGTTTTCGGCTTTAAGTTTTTCAATGATAGCTTGAAGCGATTAAGCGTTCTCCAGTTCAGTTGTCAGTTTTAAAATTTTCTCCTTCAAAGTTGCATTTTCATACAAAATTTTACTTTGAAGAGTGCACATGT
Organism: Ocimum tenuiflorum; assembly: GCA_001278415.1. Classification (NCBI taxonomy): domain Eukaryota; kingdom Viridiplantae; phylum Streptophyta; class Magnoliopsida; order Lamiales; family Lamiaceae; genus Ocimum; species Ocimum tenuiflorum. The sequence continues at coordinate 7,390 of AYJT01018476.1, read as the reverse complement.
AATTGAAATCTTTTGATAATGATTCTAGTGAGAGATCCTCAGAGTCAGAATGAAATGACTCTAAGTCCTCATTTCCATGCTCATGTGCATGCAGAAATTGCGACGCTGTAGTTACCTCAATCTCAGCTGAAGTAAGAGCAGTTTCAACTTCTTCTTGGATGTCAGCCATGAATGCGACAAGGTACTCCCCAGCATCTTCTTAGCTGCTGGCTGAATCCGTCTCTATGACTTCATCATCCTAGGATAAGTCTGGCATGTCTGTTCTAGTAAGCATGGCTTCAGTGTAAGCCTTGGACACCCTTTTCTGGAGGTTCTTCTTTAGCTTTGCTTATTCTTCCCACTAACCTATGGACAATCAAATTTTAAACGGTTAGGAGAATTACATTGGAAGCAAGTTCGTTGTTGCGTCTGTGAGAACTATGGCTTCTTTTCTTCGATGGCTTTCTCAAGCTTTCTCGTCAGAATCCGCATCTGTTCCTCCTACTCTTGCACGGTACTGGTTGGGTTCTTATTGCCTGAAGCTGAAGGCTTTTCAACAGTTACAGCTGCAAGAGCTGTGAATAGGGGTTTTTGCTGCTTTCTCGGAAAGAACTTCTTTTTGATAAAGAGGGCAAGATCCTCCAGCTTTGACGGCTGCTGGTAGCCTTTTTGGCCCCATACTCGTTCATCTGAGCTAGGTCAAATTTGTGTGTTCGCAGGGAGGCAAACAAATCCTTGGCAGGAAGTTTTGACAGGTCTCGTTTCTTCAAGGTTGACACCTTCACGAACCAGTCCTCTCTTGGCGTGTGAGCCAAGATCTTCACATTCATCTCAGCAACTGGGTAGGTTCTCTCCAAAGCTGATAGCTCACTGATGATAGAGTTGAATTTGGCCTCCATCTGCACAATAGATTCATCAAATGATTCGTATTTTTCTATGCAACATGACGCTTGTTGCGTGTGATTTGTTCTGACTCCTTACAGAGATCCTCAAGGAACCTTGGCCGATTCGCATTTCTCCACGTTCTCCATGTGCTATTCTTCAAGTGTGGAGAACAAGATATATTGGGCAAGATATTCTAACTGATGTCGTCTTTTGTCATCGAGGTCCACTCTGCATGGCGCTTCTCGACGTACTCCAGTTGGTCGGGGGTTGTGTGGTTGGTGTTGAGCTTTTAAATCTTCCAGGGTCCTTCCTCGATTACCAGCCACATATCCTAGTGCTGGCTCATGAGATGAGATTTGACACTTCTCCTCCAGCTGGTGTAGTTCAACTGAAAACTTTGGTAGCCGGGTAGATGCCATCTTTTAATAACCTGCTCGCGGCAAGAATAAACACTCAAAAAATAGATTTGGTCCTAAGTGCTCAACAACAGTTCGTCTTTTGGACCAACTACTCTGATACCACTTGTTGGTCCCAAATTAGAGATAATCATGCTTTGCAAAAGCGTTAGAATAAAAATCAAGTCAAAGCGCAGAATTTTAATGTGCGTAAGTTAATAACCTCAGCTGACTTGTTGAGCAAGTCAGCTGGTATATAAAATGTGTTTAACTTGTTAAGTAAGTTATGGTTTGCTTTATAGATGTACACCAGCTACTACTTGTAGCTGGATTTTAAATCCTTAACAGAAAGTAAATAAAGTTATAAGTGACACAGGATATATAGAGGTTTGAATCTGAAATATCCTACATCCTCTCTTCCTTTAAAGAAGGGAATTCAACTAATCTTCGTTATACACAGTGTGTTAACACGGTTTACAACTAGGATTCTTCTGAGACGGATGACTTTGTCTTCCTTGGTTGCAGGCACAACTGATCGTAGAAGCTTTACCGAAATCTCCAAGGCTTCTTGATCGGCAGGGTTTGAAGTTTTGAGTTTCCTTCAAGAATCTGATTGTGGTTGGAATGATTGGTTCTTTGATAAAAGATTTATCAAGGAACGTCTCAGTGTCCTCAGCTAGTGGCTTTGGACCACTGGAGTGAAGTCTCGAGTTTAGAACTCGGAGTGAGCTTGAGAGAGTTTGAATACTTATATGACAAGATTCATAAACTGTGCATGTGTCTGTAACATGTTCTCCATGGTTGGTCTTCTCTATTTATAGGTGAGGGATTTGAATTATAGCCGTGGTTTCATAACGGACAAATCCCTCGAAATTTAGTTTGCAAAAGGTAGTCGTTGGTGTACTCGCGGTCAGCTTTATCAATCCTTTATCTGCTGGATCTTTGGTTAAGGTTATTATCCTCTGGATAATAACCAGTTGACTGACTTCTTTTTTGGGGGTAGGTCAGCTCTGACTACCTGTCTTATCGCTTCAGACATTCCTTTTTTAAGATTCCGTCATCATATGAGACAACTGTCTTTTCAAGGTTGTCTTTTGTCGATATTCTCCCTGTCTTCAGCTTGTAGTGATAGTTGGTAGATCTTGTGTCAGCTTTTGGAGGCTTCTATTCTCTTTGCTCACTCAGCTGACCAGTTCATATGGACTGTCAGCTTAGCTGTGTTGCCTACAACTGCTCATTCTCACAACTGGGAACTTTCCTCAGCTGTGGTCTTCTTCAGCTACTAGCTGATTTGATAACAACAACTTCGCCTCATAGCTATATTCCCCACAACTATGCTCTTCAGCTATTCAGGATCTAAATTATTACAAGAATAAATCTATACAAGATTACATTCTAATCTATTGAACCTAAGCTGATGGTGTTTGTCATCATCAAAATTACATCTTATTCCTAACACACCTTGGAAATGATATTTTCACTTATAATTTATATAATCATTATTATTTTTTGAGTTGGGGAATGAAGTGAGGATTGAACCAAAGATCTCTCATATTTGAGTCTCGATACATGTGTTTGCAACTTTGTACATGTCTTAAAGAGTATTGTAAATGAGTCGAGTTAGCTTATGAGCTATAACCTAAAAGTCAATTTCGGAGTACATCTCAAGTAGTGCTAATTTAAGTAGGTCTTAGGCTATGTTTGAAACTTAATTTAAAAAACTGAAGTTCCCTATAAAAGTTATAAGAAATTATTTGTTTGCAATTTTTTTTAGTTGAGCAGGGAGAAAAATAGAGATGAATTTTGAATATATTTTGGAGGGAATCACTTTTCTAAAAATAATGAATTGTATATTTCTGGAAAAAACATAAACAAATGCAACCTTAGGCTCGAGGTTAAAAATTTTCGACTTGACCTCATTAACCTTATCGATAAAATAGAATTCAATTTCTTATCCTATACTATTTACTTAACATGTTTATCCAATCCGTTAGTGATCCGATCCATTAAGGTCTGATTTGTATCTGAATTATTAAGGATGTCATCGATCCATATTTGTATCCGATCTGTTAAGCTCAAATCCATATCCGATTCGATCTGACACGAATTTGTTAAGAATCCGATAATTATCCAATCCAATAACCTGATAAGGATCTGATAACTATCCGATCTGATAAAATTATGAAATGATAACGCAGTATGAAATACTAATATTCAAATTTTAAATTTCAACTAAAAAAATCTCACACACACAATATGGGATATTACAGTTTTAACATACAAATAAAGATCTCAATCATAAAAATTCAACTAGAGAGTATGAATTATGTGTAAACAATATTGTAATATATTAATAAGTATTAATATTTTAATGGATTACTGACGGATATCCATATCCTATCCAAATCCGATCCGGATCCGAAATGAATCTGATTCAAAATTTTCGCATTCTTATCGGATTGATCCGTAAATGATCCATATCCGATATACCTATACCCAAATCCATAATTATCATGCGAATTTGTGTTGAATTATTAAATCGTGTTAGAAATTTTCACCACTACATCCATTCTATATAAAACAATTTGATCATTTTCATCAAAATTAAAAATAAAATATAAAAATCAAGCTCGATCTAGTCTGTCATGTGTCAAACCATTGACACTGAATCAGCTCAATCTAAAAATTCAAGCTTGACTTCCTCAGCTTGTGAAATAGCTCTACCAAATGTGAATGATCTACATATTTTAGATTCAAATATGTGTATATTTTTCCTTAAATTATACTTACTATTATTATAGTGAACGATGAAACCTCAAGTTATGCGTGGGTTAAGGTATAAATAGTGTTCAACCGAGTAAAAAGGGTGACCATCTACTCCAACAAAATCTTCTTATTATATAACAAAAAATATACATCCTCCTCCATTAATTTCTGCATTGATTTTCAAGCAAAGGGAGAAAAAAAGAAATTTAAAAAGGAGGAGAAGAAAAATAAATAAATCAAGAAATTGGGTGTAGGAAAAAAAAATGGCAGATGAGGATCCACAAGATGTAGCAGATAGAGAGCACATTTTCAAGCGTTGTGACATCAACGGTGACGGAAAGGTGTCAGCTACCGAGCTCGGAGAGGCCCTCAAGACATTAGGCTCTGTCTCGCCGGAAGAAGTGACGCGAATGATGGCGGAGCTCGACACCGACGGAGACGGCTTCATATCGTTTGATGAGTTCACGGAGTTCGCCAAGGCCAATAGGGGCTTGATCAGGGATGTAGCCAAGATTTTCTAATTTCTTTGGATTTTGTTTTAACATACTGTTCGTGCATGTTTTTGAGATTTTGGTTCGAATGCTTAATCACAAAATCATGATTCATTTTTTATTGGTAATACGGTGGAATGGCGTGTCTGTAAATTTTTTGATTCAAGAAACAGAAGATTTGTGTTTTAGTTTTACTTTTTCTTGTGGTTGAATAAAGAGAACTTTTACTTACATTTGTCATTCGTTTGTATTTGATCTTTATCGATATGAAATATTGAAATATAATTTTGTCGCTTCTGGTGGAGGATCCGCACACGATCCAATCCTCCATATTAAGCATTTGATATCAAGTTTCAGAATAATAAATTGAATCCTCGGCAATAAAATTGTGTTTCGTCTTCTATTGTATATAAGAACGAATAACACAAGTAAAACTTCTCTCGAAACATGATGAACCACTATCATGACTTAACAAGAGCACAACATCGGTAAAATGTGTAATATCTCCCACAATCACCCATATTTACTACCGTATGGGATGATACGCACAGATAATTAGGCATTTGAAAACATTCAACATCATATTCCAACATTTCCAATACGTCATTCATTGGTGTGGACGATCATCTGGGTTCATTTGTTTACACCATAATGCTACTATTGTCACCTTTCGAGTAAGTCTCTCATACCATCATAATTCTCACCAGCTGTTTCGATTCCGATGTCTTTACGTTGCTCCAAACAATCATATATCCAGTCCGGGAAATATGGTGACTCAGAATCACCATTATTTCCTATCAAGTCTCTTCTTAAGCTCACAATTTCATTAGCAACATTCCAAAGCTATGAACATCATATTGTAAGAGACTGTGCCAATACTTCTACTTATCAATTCTGGAGTTGCATAGCCTATAGTTCCTCTAGTAGTAGTCATGGTCACTGTGGTTTTGTCTACGGAGCAAGACTTTGCTACCCCATAATCAGATTTTTTGGATGATTTTTCTGTCAAGAAATGAGGCTTGATGTCAAAATACAAGATTTAGACATCACAACCCTAATGCAAATACTGGATCCCATGGGGCAAATATAAAACAAATGCCTCACTAGTTGTGGTGTCTGCTTGATTATTGAACACCATTTATGGTATGAACATAGAAGAGCCTTTTGAGATAATGATTTTTTCATAGCTTTTAATTGAACTATTGTAAGGGTACCTTGAGAGGATTTTATGGAAGAGGAGAAGAATTAATAATGTGACATGGTTATGGCGCTGTGAACAGTGAAGCGAAAGAGAAGAATACGATGCAGATGGAAAAAAATTCTTTTCTGAAGCTGTGGCATTGAAACTGAAAATTGACGTAAGTATTTTTTTAAACAAAATTCAAAAAATATATAAAAAAATTGGAGGGCTTCAAAATGTAGGGTCTTGTGCAACTGATCCATTGCAAAGGCTTGCTTGAATTCGGGCCTGCCATAATGTATAGACGATTGAAAGGAAAATTAGAATAACATTTTATTTTATATATAGAAAGAGTGGTTATGAAAAAGCCCTTAATTCGCATGTTATATTTATATGTTTTACATTAATTTCAATTGATTTAAATGCTTGGAAACTAGCTACTTGAGTCATTTTTTGATAACATAGTATAGGGTGGTTATCAGGTGATAATGCATAATTGAGTGATAAATGATGTATCCTAATCATCTATTTTCAACAATTAAGGGATAAGATTATCCAAGAAAATGAATTATGCATTTTGGTCATTAGATTATGCATAATTTATTTGCTCAAATCTCGGCCATTAGATCTCAAAATTTGACGGATATTATTCATTATCATTTATCACCTAATAAATACTTATAATTTGATTATATATATATAGAGAGAGAAAGAGTTGTTATCAAATGATAAAATCATTTGGTGTGATAAATACTAATAAATCTCGTCCATAGATCTGACTTGATCAACGGCTAGCATTATTCCTGTGTTTTTACCATTTGTTATGCAATCCGCCCATTATGTGTTATGCAGAAAATCAATTTGTCATTATGCAATAATAACACTATTATGGAGAAATTTAATTTGCTATTATGCAGTAATAACATATAATATTATGCAGTTAATTTAAAATATAGTACGTATATTTTATATGTTTTCATATTCTACATAATATATTTTAAATTAATTGCATAATATTATATGTTATTACTACATAATAGCAAATTGAATTTATGCATAACAGTGTTGTTATTGCATAATAGCAAATTGAATTTCTGCATAACAAAGAAGAGGCATACTGCATAACGAATGGTAAAAACACGGGATTAATGCTAGCCGTTGATCAAGCCAGATCTATGATCGATATTCATTAGTATTTATCACATGGAAGATGTGGTTTTACTTATTGGCAATTTAAAAAAATAAAATAAAATACGTGATACGTCCACGTGTGCATCCACCTGAAATTTAACTGTCGCATATGCCGCATTTAACACCGTTATGTACTCGGGATAAAAAAAACATAACTAAATAGAATGTTGAGATAGATTTCCCTAATATTAAAAGTTGGAATAGATTTACGGTACAACTTAAACTTGGAATATCTTTTCCTGTTTACCTTATATATATATAGGTGAATGATTAAATGAGAAAGCCCCCCAGCGTATTAAATGAGAAAGAATCTTCCATTTCGTGGATCAAACGGCCAATGCTTAATTTTTTTTCGTGTTGCATTATAGAGGCAAAATCATGCATTATCGGATATTTAGGAATAATTGTAGAAATATATGTTAGATTTCTTTTTTCTTTCTCATCTCTAATCTAAATTTCTTTAGAACTTTAAACGATCATAACTCATTTATTTGAAAGTATTA
>AYJT01018402.1:0-12413 GCA_001278415.1 Ocimum tenuiflorum | reverse complement strand
ATTACATTAATATAGATATCTCCGCCTATCGTGGAATTCTCAAATATAAAAAATGGCGGAAGTAATGAACGATGCCATAATTTTTCTCTCTTTAATTTCACACATGTAATAATTTTTCTGGAAAACTTGAGAACAGTAACCCAATCATACTGCTTTGGATAAACTAATTTGGCTAATCTCGCACTTAAAACTTGTCTGTACTGTGCAGTGGATTTAGCAACCAATCACAAAAAGAAAAGGGCGCATGGCATCATCAGAAATCTGTGAATGCAAATCTCGTTTTAATTTTCAATTGGTTAATTTCGAACATACAATTCCAGATCATATATAAAAATATCCATTCTGAGTTTCAAACAAGTTTCCTGGCTCTTTCCTGACATCAACAATGAACACAAACAGAATCACAACACTCATATTCGGCTTCTTTACCATTCATGTGTCTGGGATAAATATAATTAATTAATGTGATAAACACCATTTTATCCATACTCAAATTAAATTTGTAGATATACGTAGAATGCAAAACACCTTTTTATTTTCTTAATATCCAATTACATACCTAATCCAATACAAAATCAAGTCTCTACTCCTTTATCCTATACGACACATGCATATATGTGTCTATAAAACATGAACCTTGTCAATACATTCCTACAAGAACTTCAACTTTGAAATTTTCTGCTATAAAATCGTACCATCAACGCTTGAATCTTGTATACCGTCCCAAACAATTCAACTGCTCCAAATTCACAAACGCTTCTGATATATCACTCAGACGGTACGTATCTTTATTTTATTTCATCTTTCTGTTCCTTAATTCTTCGTAAATTTTGGCTCAATTTTGATAACGCTGCCGCAGGTTCTTGATACATTCGTAGTTGCGAAGATGGACAAGGGTCGAATATCATCAATCTTACTGTGTTCTCTCATAATACTATGTTCCTTCTTGTTTCTTGCCGGGACTCATGCAAGGTTCTTTTTTAAACCTCTATTATTTTTATTTTTCTCGATCCACCATCTACAAAAATCTAATGCTGGCAATCAATATCTTTATCTCTTTACAGATCAAATTTATTGTGGTATTTTCACGTATTTTTAAATTGTATATGAATTGTACCTTTGCACGAAATCATTATTGCAACTGAAATTTGTCACCTTTGAATTTCTTTTCTCATTACTAAATTTATTTATACTCAAATCCTACCAAGTCAAAACTTTAATTTTTGTAATATTATTTGGGCCGATTATTTTTACAAGAAAAATTTTCTGCAGGCCGATCCCAAATAATAGGCAGAATATTCAAGAAGGGTCTCCAGTCAAGCTCAATGTAATGGATGATCAAGTAAGTTTTTAGATAAACTTACAATTAGTGCATCAAGATCTGATATCAATTTCTACAACAATAATCGGTTATCACCGAAATTTATCGAATCAACGTAGTAAAGATACAAACTTTTGCATCAGCTTGATACAATCCATTGATAAAAATAATAAATTGATATTTTTGTGGCGCCGTAAATAAATATGACTTTTCTGTGATTAGACTCAACACATCGAATTTGTTTTTTCAGGTGGAGATAGACAACGGCATCGTTAAAATTACATTATCGAATCCGACTGGCTTGATCACAAGCCTTGGATATAAAGGAGTCAACAATATTCTAGAATACCGAAAGAAATAAAGTCAAAGAGGGTGAGTGAAACCCCCACAATGACCATAACTTCTTTTTTTTATTAGTATTTTGACTTATTAGTGCCGTAACTCTTTATTTTTTAATATTTTGACTTATTTGACTTTCCAATGCAGTTACTGGGACATTGTGTGGAGTCGGCCGGATCGCAACGGCAGTCATTTCGACACGTAAGATCTCAAAATTCTTGGTCTTTCCATTCAGTAAATAAACTCAAAAACCTTTACTGTACAGGCTTGATTGTACGAGGTTTCAAGTCGTAGCAGAAACCGACGATCAAGTCGAAGTATCATTCACAAAGACATGGAATTCAGTCATTGACAATCAACAAGTGCCTCTCAATATTGACAAGAGGTGCAGATTTTTTTTTAGCATTGATGGTTAATTTAAAGCTAAGATTTTATTGCATATGATCATATCAAATTTTTGTTCGAAGATATATTACACTACATGGAAACTAAGATTTTATTACATATAATCATATCAATTTTTTGTTGGAAGATATATTATATTGCGCGGAGCTTCTGGTTTTTACTCGTACTCGATTTTCGAGCATTTGGAAGGATGGCCTGATCTTAACATAGACGAAGCAAGAATCGCCTTCAAGCTTAACCAAGACGTGTAAGAATTCTTTTATACTATGTTAGGTTTATTTGTTTATTTAATTTCTTTGATTAGGAATTATGTGTGATGATGAGTTTGTGCATGTTTAGATTTAATTACATGGTAATATCCGACGATATTCAAAAGATCATGCCAACACAGAAGGACCTTGATAAAGGGCACAAGCTTGATTATCAGGAAGCTGTTTTGCTAACAAATCCAACCAATCCAGCACTCCAAGAGGTATAAGCTAGAAATCCATAAATTTTATCGACTAATGTTTCGTTTATTTATTTATTTAGTTTTTGAATCACCAAAAAACTCAACATCATAGCAGACCCTTTTCGATTTTGCGACCTTGAATTCACTATTATTAGTGGAGTTAACGTACTACTAGTGTCTTGTTCTCCCACTACAAATTCAAAATTTTATTACCAAAAAATTTGAAAAGCATACCATAAATTCCTTTTTAACACTGCCATTAGTTCCACTATTACTAGTAGGAATCGCTTCCAATAGACTACCTATTTCAAATGTAAGAAACATTTCATCGATTTCCTGTATTTGAATTTTTCAGGTTGAAGATAAGTATCAATATTCGTGTGACAACAAGGATAACCACGTGCACGGGTGGATCAGCTCGAATCGGGGCATTGGATTTTGGGTGATCATACCAAGCGACGAGTTCCGAGCTGGTGGCCCCATCAAACAAGATCTCACCTCACATGCCGCCGCTACTTCTTTAGCTGTAAGCCTGTAGCTTTTTCATCAAAACAACCCAACAACAATTTAAACAACTGAACAATTTCAAATCAAGATTCATTTTGGTTGATTTCATTTGCAGACATTCTTCAGTGGCCATTATGCTGGCACGGATTTTGGAGTTAGATTGCGCAATGGGGAGGCGTGGAAGAAGGTCTACGGCCCCGTTTTCGTCTACCTCAACTCAGCTTCAACCAAACCTGCAATTTGGGAAGATGCTAAGAGACAGGTCTTGACATTTCAAAGATTCCAAACCTTAAAAAAACAAAAGGAACAAGGAAATCTTAACTCACATAAACATCTATAATTGTTTTCAGACTGCAGAAGAGACCAAGAAATGGCCGTACGATTTTCCTTCATCACGTGACTTTCCACATGCCAATGACCGTGGTTCGATCGATGGCAGACTGTTGGTGCGCGATGGCCACATCAGTGCAGCAAAAGATGCCTACGTGGGATTGGCTGCACCAGGAGATGTTGGATCTTGGCAACAAGACAGTAAGGTTAGTTCTTGAATTTAGACAATTAGTACTTGAAAGTTCAAACTAAAACAAGGGATTCAGCTTAAACTGGTGATTCTATTTTTCCTCTGCAGGGCTATCAGTTTTGGAATAAAACTAATGAGAATGGCCACTTCAGCATCAAGGGTGTTAGGCCAGGCACTTACAACTTGTATGCTTGGGTTCCCGGCTTCATCGGCGACTACAAATATCAAACTAGCATTGTCATCCAACCAGGTCTGTTTTTCACCTTGCTAAAGTTCACTGTCTTGTAAAATGTGAAAATATAGATTAATGTGTATGTATGCTTGTGTTTTCAGGAAGCCATATTGGAATAGGCGAAGTTGTGTACAATCCACCAAGAAATGGTCCAACACTATTCGAAATAGGGATCCCTGATCGTACGGCAGCTGAATTCTTCATTCCCGATCCTGTCCCTAGCCTTATCAACCCCCTCTACATCAACCACTCTGAAAAGTAAGCTTTTACATCATCATCTTCTCTCTTTTCATCTTCTTAGACAAGAGATTATATTTTCATCTTCTTAGACGAGATTATATGTGGGCTCGCAGGTATAGGCAATATGGTTTGGGGAACAGATATACAGATCATTACCCTAAGCAAGATCTAGTTTACACAGTTGGACATAGTGACTACCGTACAAATTGGTTTTTTGCTCATGTCAACAGGTATATATGTCATATATATTCTCTTTTTAGAATTATTATATATGTAATTTTATGTTTTATGTATAGAGTTGTTTTTGATAGTTCATATATTTTTATTATTTATTTGACAGACATGTGGACAATGACTATGTGCCAACAACATGGGAAATCATATTTGAGGCCAACAATGTGATAAAGGAAGGAACGTACACATTGAGGGTTGCATTGGCATCCGCCAACTTTGCACGAATTGAAGTGTACCTAAACAATCAAATCAATCGATTTCCGCTTTTTTCGGAAGGGACGATTGGTAAGGATAACGCGATTGCCAGACATGGTATTCACGGTCTATACAAACTGTATAGCGTGAATATACCAGGATCTCAACTTGTTGAAGGAACGAATACTATATATCTTCGGCAAACGCACGGTGGTTACCCTTTCACTGGTGTTATGTATGACTACATTCGCCTTGAAGGTCCACCTCAACCATAGTAGGATATGTCACTGAAAAAGAAGCATTAGTCTGGCTGGAGTAGGCATATGGATAGATAGGGAAGTATAGAGGGTGATTTAGATTTTTCCTTTCTTTTTTGTGCATTTCACAAATACTTAGTTATTTCTTTATTTCATTTTAATTAACTTTTTGGGCTTCTTTTAATTACTTTTTCTTTCTATGGATTTAGTTTCTTTGATTATTTTGGAATTTAGTTTTTTTAATTTTATACTGAAAGAGGAATATTCTAATGTTAATTACCATAACTCGGCTGTAATAATATGTGGAGCAATGTACTCAATGTTATTCAGTTTTATGTTACCGCAGGGTTAGTTACAACAGAACATAATTTTGAATCGAATCAATTCAGTTTTTTTTTTTTTGAAATATAGTAGAATATCTTTCCTTATGATTTGTTTATTCGAAAAGGCAGCAAAACGAGAAGTGTTAACTTGAAATGTGTGAACAAATATTTTCCGTCGTGAAATTTGTGGTGGATCATGCCTTCAAATCTTATGAACCAATCCCCTTCGCATTATTTTCATTTCTCATCTCTAATCGTTTATTTCCATCTATATTATATTTCTCATTCCAAAAATTTATATACACATCTCTAATTATTATTATTTTTTTTGTCTCTCCCTCCTCATAAGTTCATAATCAGATGATGCCAATTTAATAAGATCTAATTTGTTCGACAAAATATGCGTTTGAAGTTTTTAGAATTTGGAGACTTTTTTATTGGTTGAGAGCCCTCGTTACATAATATCTTATATATTATGTTGCACAGTTTAGATGATTGATATATTTACTAATTAATGAACACATATCAATTAAAAATGTATAATTTATCTTCATTAATTAATTAATACACGTGTCAATCATCCGAAAAATATTACACAATTGTGTAGCAGGGGATTTTAACCATTGTCTTATCAATATGTTCACCCACGTTAATTCGTTGTCATCAACTTGCCTTATTATCTTTCTTAAGAAATAAGAGTCACTAAACTCATAAATCAAAATGCAAAGTTCGAAATCAAGATATTTCTATTCTTTTCAAAAAAATAGAAAAGAAAAAAAGAGACATCAATGCCTAACATTTCTAAAATCACATTAGGTTTTTTAGGGAAAAAGAAAACCAATCATACTTAATCTCTCATATAGTTTGAAATATATATTCAGAAGCAAGTTTTCTGCATAATGAAACTACTTAGTTAATAATTGTTATTAAAAAGGGTAAATCATAAATTGTTTTACATTATTTACCCTTTTACCATATATAACCCAACATTTATTGTATTTTCGTTCCTACCATTTCAGTTGTTTAAAATGACCACATGGTGAAAAGTCCATCCAACGAAAATTTATCATTTTAGCAGTTTTTAATTTTTTTTATTTTTATTTTTTACCAGAAGACATTTTTGTTAAACAAATTACTATTTCACAATCATTGTGTTATTTTAAGAAAAAAGAAGACGTATATGTGTAAAATCTAAATTGTTATTTGCTCTTTATAAAGAGGAACATAGAAGTTGAGTCATTTGAGATTCTATATTACATACGATGTGTTACAGTATCTAAATTGTTAATACATATAATAATAAATTGGAGATAATAATGCCCCAACGAAATTGTTTCCAATCGGTGACGAGTGTCTCTGGAAAGCTCCTTATAGAAACTCACCATCAACTGCCCACTGTTGAACCCATGCTGCGGACACCGAAAATGAGATCATTCAACCTCTCCCATGTTTCGTGTAAAGACTCATCACCCTCCTGCTGGAAGTAGGATGTATTTCAGTAGAAACTCCCTACTAAACTGAGACCACGAATTATTGTACTAATCTGGAAGGCCTCCGTACCACTATCGAGCTCTTGAATTCAGTGTGAAGTGAAATAGACTGGTTCTAACATTTTTCCGAGAGATGTTCTTTGGCTTCCATGAATCTATAATCTCCAGATAGCATCCTCGGTTGCCAAACCCATGAAATTCATCTTATTGATAGCGTTCATCACCACTGGGTTGGCTTCAAATTGAGGTACATTGATTGGATTTCTTCTCCTATGAGAGGTTGCACTCTTTGGATAAAATATACTTCTGTTGGGAGGCTCATCGTCCACATCATCATCATCATCTTGAGAAGCTTGCTGCTCCTCTTCTTCAGCCTCCACGTCATCTACATCCAAGTAGTTCTGTTGAAGTATCGGAGATTGACGGCATGGAGTTCCGATCTGTTTGTCTCCTTCCCCCCAGATGGTGACTCGTAGTCACTTTCAACATTATTTGACTCCCTTTAGATATGTGAATCCCTTTGTCGGCGGGTCTTAGAGTTTTATCCTCTGTATGCTTTTCCATCGGCGACTTGCCCCTGTCAGCTTTCTTTCGGTTGTTGGCACCTTCAACTTGCGCCTGTGCTAACTTCTCCAACTCGTATTCAAGTTTTATCCATCAGAGTCGTGAATTCTCCTCAAACAGCTTAGCGTGCTGCTCAGCTTTCAAACGACTGACCAATTCTTGTTCAAGTAACTGCTGGTCATTCTGCCTATGCTACTTCATCATCTCCAGTTGTTGCCTCATTTTCTCCACTTCTGCAGCTGAGTCAAATCCATCATCCCCAACAGAAGTCAGGTTGACTCCATTCCAGTTCTTGTTGCTCCTTGTCTACACCGTATTTGTACCTGAAATTACAGTCAAGAAAAGTAATTAAACACAAAACTTAAAAAGGATTAAGCAGTATTTATGATAACTAAATCACTATAATGAACTAGCACCAAAAGTTTGATAGCACATTAGTGAGCGCATAAATTAAATTATCAAATCCGACACTATTTATATGGATTAGTTCACTGACAATAATCAATTACTTTCTTAAATATGGTTTTAGTGTTGAGAAATGGTTTTTTCTTATAATTAGGACGTAAATTTAAAATGACTTAAAATCCAAGAAATATATAACGATTTGTATAATTAAAAATATTTGGAGTTATAAAATAAAATTAAAAAACATAAACAAAAAATATAAATCAAAACTAAAACAATAAATTAATAATCAATAAAATAAAATAAATTAAAAAAAAATACAATAATAATCACTTACAGAATTGTAAAACGAACGGTAATAACTAAAAGATAGAGCAATAAATAAGAAAATGGCAAAGTGGAAAGTAAGGGCAGGTTTGAACTTTTTTTTTTTTCCCAAAAATGTGCGGTACAATTTTTTTAAGAAAAGTGATTAGCTCTAAAAATAAATTTAAAATTAAATTCTAATTTTTCATTACCTTAACTAAAAAAAATACAAATAATCTTTTTTTAAAGTGATACTTCATTTTCCAAGGATACCTATAATAGAGTTTGATGATTTATCCGATTTCTTAGAAGCAAAGTTCCTAGTGATGGAAGAGAGAGTAGAATATACATTCCCTTTGGTGCTCCACCTAGTGTTGATTTGGGATTTGCGCTGCAAGTTGATGAAAGCATGCAGAAGTCTCTCCTCTGTTGGAGATTTGGAACGGAAGGTATTCGACGAAGACAGATATTGTTGCAATTTCACTACCTGTTGGCTGTTGCTGAACCATCATTCATAATCTTCAGCTTTGAAAACAGCCATTCATATTTATTCAGAAAATAAGGGAATCAAATTCAACTCCCCTGATCATCGAGAAAATGTTTTCAACGCAAAAATGGACACCTAGGTTTGATCACTGCATCTGAAATACATCAATTCGAATTCTGAAAGATGATCGACTAACTAGTGTGAAAATCCAATGCTTCAATTTCGTTTTCGATGCAGAATTGTGTACACGAAAGTAGATGAAGCAAAAGAAAGAGAACGATTATCTGTATTCAAAAGCTACGTTCAATTTACAGTACAATGAATTTTCCTTATAAGGGATAAATCCTATAAACAAACAAATAAATAATAATAAAATAATGTCCACCAAATAAAATATTTATAACATTCCCCCTTGGACATTATTTTGATATGTTAAAAATCTCATTGAAAAATCCTGAAAGAAAAAAGAATACACGACATATATTTGCTTATCTGTTGCATTAGATTCCTCACTAAAAATCTTCACTAAGAAAACTCAATAGGACAAAACTAGGAAAGAAAGTACGTCTATTGAGTCTACCCGACTTAATCTTCATGATTACTTTGTGATAGATGCTCTCCCTCATAAATAATAATACTCGAAATCTATAAATTTCAATATCGTAAACACATTTCTGAAATATAGTCAGAATGTGAGACTTTGTAAATAAAGCTTCAATATTTATCAAAAAACTGAACTTTTAAATAATAATCTCAATATTCTACTGGAGCCGGTATGGACAAATAATTCAATTAATAAATATCATGAAATTATTCAACACACCCACTATTTAGTGTGCAACATTGGATCATTCTTATAGAGAAAACGGGAATATATTTCACAATGTGATACAGTGAGATCAATAAATATTCAATGTCCACTTAGACTATCAATATCATGTCTTAGTATCATTCATAAAAATAAATCAAGACTTATAATTTGAAGATAATGAATGGTGTATTTAGCATCATTCAAATGTCTCTTCAGGATTTAAGTACTAAATTTTGCTAGCAAGTTAGTTATGATTCTCATATCACGTCTGATGTATTGTTCAATGACACCAAGATAGATATAAAACATCTCTTCAACCTTTTTCACGTAACTTATCCTTCAGGGAGATGCTCTATCTACAGGTTGACATAATATTTGGTAACCCAAGTAATTCATTAACTCCGTCTTTAGATATATTCCTTCTTCCTGAGGAATTTCATTCAATCTATTATACCAACAATTTTACCAATTGTTTTAAACCCTAAAATGGTATGTTATAAATGTTGTGATTTTCAATTTCAATTTTCTTTATCTTCAGTATATTTAATCCATCATGGATTTTCGTATAAATATCAATGTCAAATAACATATGACATTCATTAATTTCATATATAAATTCATATTCACCGTCAAATTTATCAAATAGCGGAACATTATGATTTTTAAATAGGAGAATGTCCTTTGTTACTCGCTTTACATTTCACCAACTCAATTTTCTTTCTCACAAATATCATTTATGTCCTACAGGGATGGTATTATTTAGCCAACATGTCATAGCGAGTTAAATTGTGTCTCAATTGCTTCTTTTCGTTTTTGGCCAACCTTAGTGATTCAGGCACTAGGTTTTGGATCAAGATTATCATTTAAAGCAATTATGGAGACATATATATTATCAACAATCATTATTTTTCGATTATAGATTTATCCTTTATTCATAAAATTCATAAATTATTAATATTGACCGAACATTTATCATTTTCTATAATATATTGATTTGGTTGTTGAATGTTTGTTGAAACCGCACACATAAATACCTGGAAAATACTAACTTGTAGAAGTATGAGCAGAGTCGATCTACAGAGACGAACGAAACTAAACTAGTTTCTAGAAAATAAAACGGAAAGCAATTAAAAAGCAAGCAAACAGTTAAACAATTTTCACAAATTACTAGTGTCTAGCCAAGTTTATCTTTTACAGAATTTCTATTCACAATTCGATCATCATTCACAAGAAAGGATTTTCTACAATAAGTTTGGCCAATTTGATAGCATGGTTACGAATGAACTACCAAAACAAATCTGAATTGTCTAACCATGATTATGAATGAAATCAGACAACCAAATAAGATTCCACAATTTAAGCAAATGTACAACCACAAACCTACCATGATTACGAATGAAATAAGTTTGCAATTGATAATCTAACTTGCATACCACTTATGTTAAATTCCAACCATGATTACGAATGAAATTGTAATTTAACTAGTAATATCAAATATGCAACTGTAGTCTAAGCTTGAAAATCAAAATACTCGAGTAAAATCAAGAACACAAGTTACGGAATTATCCGAATGAAAATATAGAAACAATTAAAGAATGTGTGAACTTACGAATATGTGAAGTAAAAAAGTTGAATTAATAAATTCTAGTAGAAAGAAGTCTTTAGCGAACCATGAAATAAAATAAAACGCAGAAATCGAAAGGAGAGAGCAAAATAATCGTAGGTGTGCGTGAGTGTCCTCTGCTCTCAAACTTCTAACCCTATTTACAAGAAAAGGACAAATAAATACTATTCTATCCCTAGTCCTAATAAAATAAGGAAATCTAAAGATAGAGATAAAAATTACAATGTAGATCAAAATCTATTAAAGATGGAAATAAATCTTCAAATATATGCATAAAGTGATATGCCGCCTCATTCTGCTTCACAAAAGAAAATCGTAATCTCAGGCATGATCATGTTGCGTGTCATGCTTGATCCAAAACTCAATATTCTTCATGGTCTTCTTCAATGACCTTCAATAATCTCATAAGTCTCCTTGATTTTGATTCATTTATATTAAAGAACCTGTTTTGACCTTCAATGCTCAAACAAAACCCTTTCCAAACAATTAACGTGTCAAAATAGTGAGAAAAATGACATATAAATGTGTGATTATTTAGTGCGCGTGCTTATACATTGAGATTCTTATCTCCAGGACATCCTCTTCAAGAGGTTATAGGAGTGTTCTTATTTAGTTTGTTTGAATTTATTTTCTACGGAATTTATCTCTAACACTAACATATTTTTTATGCTTCAAGCAATTCCGATATTGTTATGGACTTTCCTCTATGTATTGATGTCCATCATCGGGATATGCAATTGAATTATTTGTTGCGCAATTGCT
This sequence comes from Ocimum tenuiflorum, assembly GCA_001278415.1. Classification (NCBI taxonomy): domain Eukaryota; kingdom Viridiplantae; phylum Streptophyta; class Magnoliopsida; order Lamiales; family Lamiaceae; genus Ocimum; species Ocimum tenuiflorum. Next base: position 940 of record AYJT01018402.1, on the reverse strand, counting down.
TGATTCAGGTTAGGGTTTTTATTTGAGAAAATTAGTATTTAATCCCTGCGTTGCGGAGTTATATTATACATATTTAGTAACAATATTCTCCGTAGTGAATATTCATGTCATAATAACACCTGATGAGACAATCATATTTATGTACGTACGTGACATATTTTAATTATTCTAATTGATAAATCTATTGTAATTGTAATTTATTTTGTTATTTTATGTTTTGAAAGAACAAAAGTTTCATGCATATCTAATTGTTTCAGAGAATAAGAATGAGTTAAATGATTATGGGTTTGAAAAATTTATGGAATTTTACATGTGTGAATTGATTTATGAGTTTTCAATCTACAAAATTAAATAACGTGAGGATAGGCTTGAGAATTTCAACCCGAAAAAATCTAATTTAAAAATTTACTCGAACTGGATACTTAACAATTTTACAATGAAATTTTATTGAACTAATTCGATTCATATCTATTTCCATGTCGAACTACCTATACATACGATATGTATAATGCACTTGTCAATATAAGAAACATCAATTATATTGTTTTTCTAAATCTTTAGATTTGTACAAAATTAGAAGTTTAATTAAAACGCCTTCAATATATTTGGTAATTGTCACGCCCAGCCGAAGCTGGGACGCGACCCAACTGCGGAGAAGTCTATTCGGTTCAACAGAACTTTTAAAAGGGCAAACAACATCACTATCGTTATTTTACCGGATCATTCAGAAAAGAAAATATAAATGCATTCGGGTCGCAACAATTTACATAAGATATATCCTATTTGATAAACATAACGTATATAATTTACAAATCAGTTTTATGTATCAGAGTTCTTAAAATAGCAACGGAAAGTCAGTGGCTAGATATCATATATGAGGATATGGACCTGCGACCTTATTTATTAGTTGGCAAAATGCAACTCGACACCCCCCCACTTT